>VZTU01019108.1:605-44884 GCA_013400835.1 Zapornia atra
CGGGGGACCGCGGGGCCGGGGGCGCGCTGGGCTGCACCTGCGTTGCGCGGGCTGCGCCCCCTGAACTCCTCCGCCGCTTCCAGTCGCCCCCCCGGTGCCTGAGTCTCCGCTCGCTCGTGTCCTGCAGCGCGCACACACACGCACGGAGGCACTCACTCGCTGACTCGCTGCACTCTGCCGAGCTGCCCAGGCTGCCGAGCAGCGCAGCGCAGCCCGCCAGGAGCCCACTCCCACCCTCTCTCTCTCTCCCTCTTCACTCCCTCCCTCTCTATCTCCTCCCTCGCTCCCGCCCGCCGCTCTGAAGGATGCCCGGTAAGTAGCGGCGAGGACCGGCACCTCTGCCGGTGCGTGTTCTGACGGGTTAGGGACCGCTTTATAAATGCTGCCGCCCGCCGGGGGGAGGCGCGGGGGGCGAGGGGAGGTGACAGTGATCCGAGGCAGGAGGCGGCGGGGCTTGCCGGGTGCTCCTCAGAAGGACTTTTAGCTGCGCGGCCGGGTGTCGGATGTGGGCGCCGAGGGACAGGGTCTGTGCACCGCAGCGGGCACCGGCCGGGGCGGGGGCGCTTCGCCTGCGCTGCGGGTTGCTGCCTGCAGCACCGCGGTGAGTACGGGGCTCCGCGCCGCGCTGGGGTCCCCCGGGTACGGGGAAGGTGTGAAGGGTGCCTGCCGTGCTGGGGGGCTGCCTCCTCGGCGGCTCTGCTCCACGCCTTGCTGGGGTCGGGGCGCGAAGGGCACGGTGCCCCCGGCGCGCCCCGGGGACTCTGCACTGCTTCTGTCCCCCTCGGTTTTGGCGACATCCCCAGGGTGCTGTCATCGTGGTCCGGTATTTCGGTAGCCGCGGTGCCGCCGTCCGGGGAAGAGAGTGAGCTCCGCCGGGCGCCTCACCTGCGGAGGGGGGCACCCAGGTGCTACGCACCGCTGCGCGGGGAGGAGAGCGGAGACCCAGCCGGTGCCCGGCACCTCGGCGACCGGGTGCCCGCAGCTCCTCTGCCCGTTTCCCGTCCCGGCTGTTCCCTCCCGTGCTCTTCCAGTGGGCTCCGGTGACAAAACGCTCGCCCCTTAGGGAAGGCGTAATGTTTGCAAAATGTTTGCTATCAAATTAGTGCGCTGCTCTGCTGAGCTCGGGTTTGTGCAGGGCTAACTCCTCTCAGGCTGGGTTCAGCTCCGGCTGCCAAATGCCAGGGACGCCGGGCAAGGAAGGGGCTTTTTGTTCTCCTTGACTGCCTGGTGCGACTTGTGGGAAACGTATATAAAAGCTGACTGTTGCTGGAGATTTTTAAGAGGGTTTTGCTAAGTAATTTAAATATTTTTTTCTTACTTTTACAATGTCTACTTTGACAATGGTATCTTTTCTCACTATGTTTTGCGTCCTGTGTGTAACTCTCCCGTTGAAGTCAATGGCAAAACTCCCAATTGACTTAAGAGGAAGAAGGTTCTGGCCAATACCGAATACTTTTTGAATGAAAGGGACTGGGCAGAAGGCTGAGAGATGATGAAGTGGAAGAGATGCATAAAAGAAACTTCATTTTTAAAAGATATATTTTTACCCAAAGCGATTTAGCTGCACTGTGTCAAAAAAAAAGAGTCTTCTAGATTTTCATTCTCACTTTGCAATGGAGAAATATTGGAATGATTTCTTGATGTGTTTAATACCAAGATAGACTTGAAGCCCATTGTTTTATAAAGTATTACCAGATTGATCTCTTCTACTTTTCTGGTGCTGTTGGACCTTTTTTTCTCACTAAGAAACTGGATGCAGATGGAGACCACTGAGACAAGTTGGATGGGCTTCACTGATTTCAGTGGCCTGTGGATCAGGCCCAGAAAGGTTCAATAGGATAGTAGCAAGAGAAATGTGCTACAGTTTGTAAGGAAAGGTGTTGCATAAGCATTAACTCATCGACACCCTCTCTCTAGGGAGGACAAAAGTCTAAATGTACATTAGTTTCCTATCCTGTTTTTAAGAACTCTTTCACAACACAGATACAAATAAGAAAGTATGCTTCCTATTAATAATTAAAACACCCATATTCATATGAACTACAAGGAAGATTTTATGCAAAAAATAAAATCCATTAGCAAATGGAAGTTCTAGTTCACAGAACATCCTCTGTTCAGTGCAGTATTTAGATTGGGAGCAGTCAGATACATAATGAAACTCCAGAGAAAAATATTTATATTCAACTGGCAGAAGCTAGTCTTGTTCCTGTAACCTAACTGCTTTCCATTGCTTAGAATGCTGTAAAAAGAAAAGTGTGAAGACACACTTTTACTTTTTTTTTTTTTCAAATCTGAGTGTTGAAAAATCCAAAAAATGCCACATGTGGTCGACAACTTGTCAAATACTAGAATTATGTTAATACTTCATGAAGAATATGACTATAAATAAGAGAAATAACCTTTCTCAGTTATGATCCAATAATAATGTTTCCCTTGTAAGCACAAGTGTGTGTTAATAGGCAAGTATAAAAGAAGTTTGAGGTGCTGCATCTGTTGTTCAGCTTGATTTGTAGGCATCTAGTAGAATTGTCATTGAATTGAACTGTATGTGCCACTGATACTTAACTGCAAAGAGATTAAAATGTTTGGGTTTCAATGGGGGAAAAAAAAAAAAGCCTGTAAAATGGACAAATGCTTCATTGGTTATTTCTTCTCTCCTTGCAATTATCTAGGGAAGGCAGAAACCCTCTTTTAAAAATGCCGTGTTACAGGTTCCTTTCTAATTTTCCTGTGAATTTAAATGTTTCTTTTATCATGTGCCATATATGGAGATAAAGGATACATCTTTTACGGAACATTGCATGGAGAGAGATTTTCTGTGAGCTGCTTTGTTGCTTTCTATGTTCTCTACCCTATCTGCTGTTTACTAACACATTGTAATGCCACAATCTACTTTTTGTTGATAATACTTCCATTTCAAGTCAGATGTGAAGAACATGGTGATTATTTCCATCTTAAGAGTTTTGGACTATGTTGGTATGCTGTTTGGGGTTTTTTGGGGGGAGTATTTTTTTAAGGTCTGAAGCAATGCTTAATCCTCTTTGCTTGCTTGGATGAAGAGAGTCAGCAGTTCTAAAAATGAGGATTTGTATTTGCATAAATCTTCAGTTTTGTCCTAAGAGCCATTGGTTTGAAACTCTGTATTTTTTTCATTCGGTGTTCCAGTACTTATTCTACATATGTGCATACAGAAATGCAGCCAGATGTTCTTGTAGAAAGCACCTCCAAAAGAGTTAGTTTTTTGAGGCTTACCTGTAACTGAAGAGTATATAAAATTTAAATACTTAGAACGGGGTTGAAAGAAGATGGATAATGAAGTACCAGGACACTCCAGTAGATGATTCTGAATAACCATTACTCACTTTTACCATCTTTATAAGGCTCATTCTGTCTTGAGGAATAAGTGCTGTCTATCTATATTCAGATATCTTTTTTTTAGACTATAGCACATTTGCTGTCCTTTGCCTGACTCTGAAACATGTTTGTGACATTGTATTCCTATGTTTAAGTGAATGGTAGCGAGCATTTACAGGTTTCTCAGTGTCTGCATCTAGGAAGCAGAAGTAATGGGGTTCAGTCACATGAATTTTTTAATTATTATACCTTTGAAAACTTTTTTTCAAAATAAATTTGTTTTGTTATTCCTAGAACACATTCTTCAGAGTATTTATTTAGGGTTATATTTTTCCATCCATCAATTTAAGAACAAAAGCCTCCACTGTAGCTCAAATCAATCAAAATATTGGTTTTTAGGTTATACATTGTACATATGGAACCTGGCATGTAAAGCAGATGGTACGTAAAATTATGCATAGCATGTCTGGAGAGCCATACAATATCTAAATGCAGTGCAACAGAACAAGGAAGAAGTGTCACATGCAACTTAAAATATCAATTACTGGCCTACGTCTAGTCTCAACTGCGCTCTGGTTTTGTGCGTGCATGTGCGTGCGTGTGTGTGCGTGTGTGTGTGTGTGTGCAATTTGCTCTTACTTCAGTCAGGACTTTTCTTTGATAATATGATCTTCCCCAGAAAAACATGAAGACGGAAATGATGTGCTACTGGCTAAACGAGATAAAGGTGGATATACAAGAAAAAAAACTAGTACAGTTCTAGTTCAGAATAAAAATGCAGGCAAATTGAAAAAAAAAACAACAACAAATGATCAGTAACAGAACTTTTAATCCTTTAAGGAAAATGGCCAGACACCATTTGCTACCAAGACTGTGCTTTTCTGTATAATTTATGCCCTTGGTTTGCCTAACCCAGCAATAGCACTTAATAGTACTTCTGTCCTGTTGCATAAATGCTTCAGCTCCGCACACTCGCTCTCTCAAGTATTACAAGTCTGTAAGCACAAAATTTCTTCCTGAACAAACAAGCATTACTGTACATTGTTAACACAATCAGATGAAATGGTAATTGCAGAAAGATTCACATCAGCAAAAACCCTTAAATAAATATTAGTCTTCAAGCGTGTGCTGGCCTCAAACAGACTTAATCACATGTTTTCTTGAACAAAGATGCTTTACTGATCAATGACCATGAAAAGTAGTAATTTTAGCTAAGTTTATTCAAGTGTCTAAATCTGTGGTTGTGAAATATTGTCACCATCAGACAATTTTAATTTTTAACTTCCAGGGGAAAAGCTTTAACTATTTCTACCTTTTAAAAAAAAAAATATATATACTTTAGAAGTACTGCAAGTAATTAATTGTTTGAAAAGAGTTGCACAGCTGTACTCTTTGATATTTCTAGTCAAAATGAACTTTGCATATAAGATGGGAAGGATGACATTTGTAATGAAGAACTAACACAAAGTTAACTCTAGATATAGTATCAGGAACTAATGCTGCATAAGGTAGACTTCAATAGACAATTTTGTATGATCCAGCCATTTTTTGAGGAGTCAAATTGAAGGGATGCCCCTGTGTTTAAACAACGGAATATCCACAAATGTTCTTAAGGTTTTTTAAGGTACCTGAGTTGATATAGAATGTTTGACACCACAAATAAAAAAAAAAATCTTCCTGCACTTTTTGTGCACTAGCACCTTTAGTCCTTAAGCAACTTGCTTGCAATAGTATTGCTTGAGAAAATACAGCTCTCTGTCTGGGGGAATTAAAGTGACGCATTTGTCCTGATATGTTGCAAAACAGTGTCTATCAATCCATTTCTCTTCTGGAGATGAAAGAACTTTTATCCATTCAAATCACTGTAATGCAATCTTGTATTATAATGGCTTGAACAATCTTGACTGCGCACAGTTGCTGGAGTCTCCAAAGGACTGTCATAAATAAAACTATTAGACTATTACAGCAGATGCATATTCAGACTCTACCAAGGGATGACAGGATTTTACATTACAGCACAAATTGCTAAAAAATGTCTGCGAATACAAAAAATGATGGGTAGAAGGACTTCATGAACCAATTTATAATACATATATATGCACAATTTTTCTTTAAAAGTATATTAAGGAAGCATTAATATTAATGTATTAACCCTCTGGAGAATTAAGTGGAAACTGAGCCAAAGAATAGGGTATTTGTCCTCTACAACAGGTACATAAGCTTGCTCAGCAGCATGTAAACTTTCTGCAGTAGCTGATGGACTTTCAACCTACATCAAAACCTCCCTTTGCAACCTGGCATTGCTACTGTGATGACAGCATTAGAAAACAGACATCTCATGGGAGACAAGTCAGTTTACATCAGTGGAAGTAGTTTTACCCTGTATCCTGGATTTTGTGCATTCAGGTTTGGCTTTATTTTTTCTCCTTATGAGGTACTATTATAGAACGTATGATATTTGCCAGAAAATACAGACATGACTGAATTTGGCAAAGACCTGAATAAGCCTAGAAACAAAGTTGGAAATGGTGAAAATGTGGCAAAATGAGGTAAAAATATGTAAGGATGTGCTTTGTTGGTTTGGTGGGGGGTTTTGAGAGGTAAAAGTGTATGCATGCTTTTATGAAAGATCTCTAAGACAGAAGTGAAACAAAAAATAAATCCAACTGAGGTTAAAAATAGAAATATGAAAGTTAAGTTACCTAACATGTTCTGGCCACAGGAGAAGTAACTAAAGCTGACGTACTGATAGGATGGGAGCTTCAAAAGAAGACAAAAGCCAGAAAATAACAATTTCCCATGTTGGAAATCCAGATGGCCCTAGCAGATTTTGTGTGTATTTGTATACACATTTGTCTGTGTATATATATGTGCATACGTATGTAATTTTTTTTTCTTTTAATATCAAAACCCTTATAATGCCCTACTTTGTTACTGTCTGGTTTCCTCACCCCAGCAGGGATTTGCTGGTTGTTCTTCCTTTTTGACCATGAAGATACAGAGGAAGATATGACAGCACAATAAATAGCTGAGAGTGGTTAAACTGTTTCCTGAAGGTAAAACAGCAGGGTCCAATGGTTCTCCTGCAGAATGTTTTAAACCCAAGGCTATAAATAATAGCCAGTGCTGGGAAGAAAAAAAAAGGAAAAAAAGTAGTTAAAAAAAAAGAAAAAGTGGCTAAATCCTGAAAAAGGAGGAAACAAAATGAATCTTCATTTCACTGTCTGAAGCCAATGTTACATTATGTCCTGAAAAACATGAATCGGAAAGATATTTTGCCAGCTACAGGGTAGTGTCATCTACAATCACAGTCAAGATCTTCCTGTTAAGACTTGAAAAAGCAACTGCAGCCTTATATTGAAGAACCAGGAAAGATTATCAGTGCATCTAATATGGAGATTCAGGAAAACAGAAGATGACATTAGAGCAGAAGAGTGTTTAATACAGCGCTGTATTTAATACAGTGGAAAGATACACAATTTTTTTTATATATCAGTTTTTGATGCTGAGTGGAGCTAACTTTGGCATGAAGTCAGAAGTAAGAGTCGAGGAAAATTATTTTAGATAATTTGCTGCTGCATGTCCTCACCTTTGTCACTGCTATATAAGTATAAATAATGTCAGAGGTGGCAGCAAATCCTTCTTATTTATAATTTCACATTCCTGGCTCTTGTGAAAGGAATCTCCAATATAAAGTAAAACAGATTTGCAGTTGGAAAAAGGTCTATCTGTGTAGAGTCTCTCAGTACAATCAAACAATGTGCCTTAATTTGTCTTCTGGTGGAAAATTACATTCCTGAATGGTAATGCACAGTCTTGCTAAAATAATCTATTATAATCTTTTTGGTAAATAAGAAGATATGACTGATTGTCTTTTTATCAAGCACATAATTTTCACTCAGAGGTAGAAAAGATCTGGGGAGAGTCAGGGAAAATTCGTCCTAGGATTAGAAGTTCTAGGTTTGCATATACCAAACAGTTACAGTTACAATTGGCATTGCTAGGCCCTCTTTCAGTATCCTATATTCAATAGTTTCTGACCTAAACATGAAATTCTCTACACTCAGGTGTCACCAAACAACCTGGGTTTCAAAAGTTGGCTTGTGCAACGTCAGAAAATGGAAACCCAGAGCTCCATTCAGATTTACCTAAAACCATATTTCGTGTCTGTTGTAGCCTTCCCTGCAGTTCCTTTCCTGGCTCCTAGTGAGGATAGATCCAGGTGAACATGAATCCACAGCTCTTTCCTGCCTTATATATTGGACCCACAGTGTTGTAATTGCCTTTGCTTCTCTCCTGGAGGCTATCAAAGAGACTATTTATAGTGCAGGTGCTTCAGGGACATTTTTGTGTACCTCCACCATACACAAGCTAATAGTAAGAAAAAAAAAAGGACGAATTTGATGACAGAATCTTTACTTCCAGGCATTACCCCTGATAAGATCTTATTTTCTTTAAGATTTGTTGTCTTTCTTCTTCTGTAACAAAGCAAACTAAAATTTTCTGTTTGTTTTTATTTTCAGAAGCAAACAACATATATGTTTCTTATAGATATGTATGTCATTTTTCTTCTCTGCTTTTCTTTTGGGGGAAGCAGGGAAGAATTTCAGTGAGAAAAAGCGGGGGGAGAAATAATTTTCTCTTTTACACAAAGGAAACATATCTGGTTACTGCCTCTATTATTCAATGCCTCAAAAATATTCTGTATTAAATTAAGAAATACAATTTAAAAAAATTATTCAGAACGAATGAAACCTTTTTATGACAAAGCCTTGTCTATGAATATATTTCAGTCAGTTCTCCTGAAAAATATGAAGCTGGTTGAAATTTTTAAGTGTGTTTTCAACATATAAGTTCCTTGAAGCCAAAGCCATCTACAGAAAAGATGCATTTTCATGCATGTTCTTTGTGCTGTGATCATATATCAATTAAAGGGTACATTTTTCTTTTTTCTTGTCTATGAGGTGACTTTCTGTAAAAATAATAAAAAAGTAAAACCAAATAAAACTCTCCCCAAAATATTGACACAAGACTCTTGATTTGTCCCTGATCAAAATGTTTTTTCTACCTAAACTGTTAACATCTTTTCATTTCCTTTTTCAACTTCAAAAAAGAATTTCAAAAGCTCCTGATGGGGAGAACACTTCTTGCCCAGTTCTAGAGCACACACCATCGGGTAAATGGCTTTTGTCTAGTGGATAAAGTAGAAGTGTTGGAAAGGTAATCGTGTGCTTCCTTGGAAAGGCACTTACTAGTGGAGGCTTGCTTATTATTTTATTTTGGAATACGGCTCAAACATTGAGACAGACTTAATGCTTGAGAGAGGGAAGGAAATGTCTCTTTGCCATAACTAAAGAAAATAGTGAGTGGGAAATCAGGTGTGTCTTCTTTAATAACTTTATGGGGAAAAAGTCCTCTGATAGAACTGTATTTAAACTCAAAGTGTAGGTTTAAAAGACATTTAGTGTCCAGATGGGAAGATATCTTAGTCTACTGTTTCAGGAATTTAATATGTGTTGTTTATGTGACTTGACATGTATCAGTAAGTAGTGCTTATGGACGAGACAGCTTGCCTCTGGACTCATATGTATATCAGCACCAGTGCACTGGATTAATATAGAAAGCACAGCATGGAGATACGGTGTAAATCCCCAGCATGGTGGTAGACAGAAGCTGGCCACTCACTTCTGTTTTTCCCCCAGGGACACAAGCGAACAGATTTGTCAGGGTTTGTCTCTATTATTCCAGTAATAATGAGAGATTAATTGGGAATGTTTACTGTGGGGAGACTAATTGGGAATGTTTTTTGTTTAGATATTATTATTATTTTTCTATTACAGCTCTGTTTCTGCTCCTTGCCTATGTTTTTTATTAATAAACTGAATGATGCAAGGCCTGGAGGCCAGCTAAGCATGGCCACCTCCATATGTTTAAGCTCCCTCAGCCTCCTGAGCATGGGCTGCAGCTACGCTGCCTCTTGGGAACGGTCCCCAGGCTGGGCTGCTGCCCTAGCTGTGGCCAGGAAACCCTTGGGAGACGTCTGGTCAAGTAGCTGAGACCAAGAAAGTGTCAGGGATTGCCCTGAGATTTTATGTTTCAGAAAAAAAAAAAATTAAAATTAGTTCCAGGGCATGGATTCATACCCTAGCAGAATTTAATTCACTTGCAAAGATGTAGTCTTAGTATTATTTAGGTCAGTGTGACTCCAAATGCGTACACATTGTTTATTCACTTTTCTCGTTAGGAATGAACTCCACTGATTAAGTGGTGTTACTGCAGCACAGCATGGTGTTTTTACAAATAGTGTAAAAGGGGCTTAATATGTGTTTGTAAGCAGTCATTAGCTGTGGTATAAGCAATAATGTTCTGAAAGTAGTGGAAGATTTAAACATGGTAAAATGTTTTAGGAAATGGTAGTTACTTTTTTGCATCATTTTCATTATTTATAGTTATGCTTCTCATTGAATGCCGAGTCAGTTTATTCAGCAATCACAGTCATAGGAAAGCTATTATCTACTTACGGTACATTTGTTGTCAGAAGTTGGTAAAGTATTGAAAAATGTGGTTTAGACAAATGAAGGTACAAGTATTTCTCAAATATATATTACTAACCTTTTGCCAGAGAATGCAAATGGGGACAAGAATCTTTATTTGGTGGAATATTCAGTATTCTGTGAGATGGAAAAAAGTCATGACAAATTAGGGTGTGATCTCAGAAATCAAACTCCTTTAAGTTTTAAAATACGGACATTCTCAGCTGACTGAAAACTATGATTACACAGGATAGTTGGATAAAATTTTAATAAGTAATTGTGTGACAGTGCAGTAATTGCATAATAAAAATATTTCAGTTGAGAAGGAAAAAAGCTTTAATTTACAGTGGTTCTTAGAACAAGTTTTTATTTCTTGGTATCTAGCATCTCTGTTGAACCTTTTGCAATATCTACAAGTCATCCTCTACTCTTACTTCATCTTCTGTTGGTGAGTTTAGGCAAGGTTTTATGATTCCTTCCCTGATGCAGGACAGCACAACTTCAAAAGTAGTGAAAATTAATCTGTGTGTGGGTAAATAAAAATGCTGCTTAAGAGAGATTCTGATTCTCGATGTAATTCTTTAGTACCAGTCCTGTGGTTCATGGAAATTAGAGTGCTCTTGGGGGAAAGTCACTTAGCAGAGAGATAATACTTCCCTACCAATGGTAAAATAATTGCCTCCAAGTGCCGTGACCCCAGGTGTGTGGTAAGACTGAGTCTCAGGGGGAAGGTTATGAGGTCCTGGTGCCTTCTCTGGACAATGCTTTCAGTTAGCCCTCCCTCAAGCTGCATTGATTTAATACCTTTGGTAATCTCAAACTGGGAGAAAGAAAAAACCTAAACCTTTTAGCCATTTCTTCTTTTAAGTGATGCTTTTAGAATATCTCTCAGGGGAGTTTCCAAAGTCTGATTTAACTGTTGCGTAAGTACATCTATTAAAAAACTGATGGACCCAACCTACAAAAAAATTGGATGAGAATTGATAAATAAACAATAGTAAAATATCAGTTTCATTATTATGTAGGAACTATTTGGTTTGTCCCACAAAGCAGGGAAGTTTTTTTTCAGAAAATTGAAACTTAATGAAGCATAATAGGACTTTGTGATCAGCTTTGGTTTGGGAGTTGGGATGACATTAATTCACTTACTTTGCCTTCCTGTTGAAATCACTGAGTTCCCTAAAATTCTTCACACTTAGAAAATTATACATTTGCATATTACACATATATTTAAAAATAATAGGATAATAAAAGATCCCTGGTAAAAATCTGAAAAATTGTACAGTATGTTTCTATATGATATATCTGTAGACACGAATTTTCAATTTATTCTTGAATAAATATTGTTGGTCAACCTGGCTTAGTAAAGGCTGTCCCTGCCCTTGGCATTGGAACTAGATGATCTTTGAGGTCCTTTCCAACCCAAACCAGTCTGTGATTCTAATATTGTACAAACTCTCACCAAAATATACATGCATCTTATCCCTAGGTATGGAATATAATGGTTAAGGAGAATTGTGTGTGTTCTAAAGAGTTTAACTTCTTTATCAGTGATAGTTAAACAAATAGTTCTAAAGCTGGCCTAGACCACATTTGCTGTGTGGCTGAAGTTTGCCTAGTAACTACACCTGTAATTAATGCTCTAAAGAGCATCCTCCTCCTTACACCCTGCCGTAACACCTCCGGTGCCTCTGTCTTTATCTTGTCTCTTCCTCCAGTTTAGTCTGCAGGAATGGTCTTGCAGTCATGCAGTCCAGAAGAGGAACTCTTACCACACAGTTGTTAATGGATAGTGAACTAGTAGGCAGTCCCAAATCTGGGGCAGACAAAGAATTTACCACAAGTCTGAGATACTTTTAGATGTCTTTCTTTTGAAGATGAGGCTTTTTCATCCAGCCTATTTATTGGAAAAAAAAGACCCAAAATTGTGACCCAGCTCTGAAAATCTCTTTGCAGACTGCCTCGATATCAAAACATTGTCATTTGTGGCAATAAGTGTTCAGTGTCTATTAAATATTTCAGCCTATGTTATAAAGGTACTTTGAACAGATGTTAGGCTGAGACATCCAGGGAAAAAGATCGTGACATGTTTGGTGACAGTGCAGTACCGGTGCCAATAGCTTCCTATAAACTATGAAAAGCAGCTGTTACTCTGGCCAAAACTGTACCTTCCTCTCAATTGCTTTCAACGGGTGGCAGGGCTGACTCTGACCCCCCCAAACTAACCTTGAAGCTGCTCTTACGGTAACAGAGACCTCACTATTAGCCCGGTCCTGCAACCATTTGGCACACACTACAGCAAAATTGTTCTAGCCTGTGTCAGCTGCTGTCTCAAAAGTGATGCTGTCTGCTTATAACACAAACTATAACTCTGTCATATATACGCTTAGTGCAGTATGGTTCTTAAAAGGCATTTTAATCTGCTGGCATTTTAGTTCGTAGGCCTCCAGGGTCAGGTTGAAAAATTACACTAATGCCAAACTTACTCTGATATTCTGGGCAGCCTTCTGAATTTTAAATAACTATCCTCAGAAGTATAGTTATTTCAAAAATTATCTTTAAAACAGCACACAGAATTTTAAGCTCAGTTCAGTTAATAGCACACTGATATGCAGGCTGAAATTTATAAAATTGTAGGGTAAGAATCTCTGAATTTATAGATACTGGCAGTTATTTTAGTTTTCATTATCTGGGTATCTGGCCTGTAGATTGCTAACTGTATGAGTTCTGTGTTACTATAATTGCTTGTATCTACATCTGAATTAACGGTTCTGCATTGTTGGTTTTGTAGTTGACTGCCTACTCAAATATGTAGGACTATTTGGAAACCTATATAGGAAACGATCATTTTATAATCTGGAATTAGGCAAAAGGAAAGATACAGGTCTAGTTTTCCAAACAGTGGCATTTCTTAATCCCTTCCCTTACTTGTATATAACAAAAAACCCCCACCAAGATTACCACTTCTTTGACTTAAGATTTATGTAAGAATTTCATATGTAGTTTATCCAGTATTTGTTGCTTCTCCCAGTGCTCTACTTGTATTGTTACCGATTCTCATCATGCAGCTATCCTTATGCCCCCCAGCCTGTGTTTTACAGCTTCTTCTTCTTCTGCGGTAGCCTCATCTTTTGTGGCATCGATGATGATCCTTGCTTGTCCAACCCAACCCATTGAGCTTCTTCTCTGGTCCCCTACCACCTCCTCCAGTCTGACCCTGCCCTCACCCTCAGTCTGTTTCCAGACCACAGATTGCAGCAGGCATCCTGCCATGGAATGGGACCAGCTTTTGGGCACAAAATAAACCCCACTGCTTCTAGGCAGGGACTGCAACCCGTTAGCCATCTGTTCTGCCTGATTGTTAGGGACAAAGGCTACCCAAAGGTAGTTTTTAGCAAGGCCTTGAGCAAGTGTACCTTTCTGGTTTATCTGAACCTTCTTTTGCTAACAGCCTTAGAAGCATATTAGATCCAACCTTCTCTATACTGAGTTCAAATTTTGAAAAGCTGAAAACAGTTCTCAGCTCACAGCACATCATCTTGCTCAGCCTGACTAGAGCTGTTCTCCTTTGGGAGGAGGTCTTTTTGAGCCAGAGGGAAAAGAAGGATGAGCTCAATATATTCCTTGTTCTACCAGCTGCCACCAAACATATTCATCTTCACTCCAAGGAACAGTGAGTCCAGATCCATTCGCACACTGCACCCTGATGAGACAGACTGACATCTTCCATGATAGGTGATGAAACTGTGGTTCCAACCTCTTTGTTTTCAGCACATCTAATGAAGAATGCTGAAACAGATGTGTTTCACTGTTGTGCTTTCAGAACGAAGTAAAAAGCCTAGGGTGGTCATTTGCAGCATGCCATATATATCGTCTGAGAAAAAGACAGTCTTTGGCTTCCCAGATAAGTCACAGTCTTTTCTGAGTGCTCCAGCAAGCTCTAGGATGAAGGTTTAACAACTACTCATCTACTCTGTGTTGGAAAAGGCTTATTAACCGCAGCACGTGTCCAGCCCTTTGCTAGTTAGCAGAGAGTTTCTAGAATGCTTCTTTGGCTCCTTCTAAGATCGCGTCTTATTTTTAGATTGACAGCAAACTGTGCCTGGCAGTGACATCTGCAAGCTATTCTTTCTGGGGCTGAATGGTTGCTTTTGTGCTAGATGTGTGAGGCATAATACACCAGTTTTGCTCTTTGAGTAGAAGGAGGGCAGGGTTTGCTTCAGAGGGTTCATTTTATCCTTGTCCTGGCCTAAAATCATTGGCCTCTTGGGAACTGGGTGATGCTTTTTGGTTGTTAGTTGAGGTAGATAATGGTTCTGATTCTCCACAGAAGACTTTTGGTACAAATACGATCAAAATATTGCAAATAAGAAAGTAACGACAACGCTTTGTATTATTTGCAAAACACCCCTCACCCCCAAAAAATCCCTACCACACACAGAGAAAAACAAACACGCTCCACCACCCTCCCCCCTCAAAAAAAAAAAACCCAAACACAAAACCAGAAGGGAAAATATTATATAACTCCAAAAATAATCCATTGCTTCTGTATACAAACTGTTCTCTTAATACAGGCAAGCATGCAGTAGTATAGAAGATGTAAAGGTAAATCCCTATATCATTTGACGTTTAGACACCTCTTTCGGGAGTTCTGGTTGGGGCCCTTATGAGGACAGAATCCTCCTGTCAAACTATTCTGAGTGATTAGTCATCCATTTTCTCATCTGGGGATATACTTGCTGGAAAAAAAAATCAAAATGACATTTCATTGTCTTTTTCTTCCTCTTGGGAAATGCACATAGAGTTGTCCCTCTTTTTGTGAACTGCAATTGTGATTGTTATCCAACAGATTCAGGTCTTGAATAATGAAATACTGCATTACTTGCTTTCATCATGCTAAGTGATCCATCTCAATTCTTCACTTATATGAAGAATGACCTATGCTTTCTTAGCCTTTCCTTTCTCTGAGTTAGACATAGAATTTCAATGTCACCAGAAGGAAATAACAACATTACATCTATGCAAAAATAATCTACTCTTTCATATATCACCCTCAGTAGCATCGCACTTTCACCTTTTTCGAAGTTCAATGATGGATTAATAAATTGGTGTTTGTTCCAACCATAATGGAAAACTGTGACTATTTAACATGCTCATGCCCTCCCTGTAATTGAAATTTGCTAATATTAATGAGATTATACCACTGTTCCATCAATAACTACCATCAACTGAGTTCATTTATGTGGAGGTCTTGGGAATTCTGCAGAATGATTTTGCATTGTCACTCAAAAGATTTCATTATAAATCTAACAGATCCTGACTACCTTTTTTAATTAACTCAAGTCCTCTCAAACTTTATAAAACATGTCACTAGGTATCAAGTACACAGCTCTTGCACATGGAAGCAGGCAGGGAGAATGCACCTCTGATGTGACTGTTATTTACGAAGAGTCACAACTACTTGGAGTTTTGCAGATACTTCCCTAGCTGAAAATAAGTGAATGACAGATAATCTAGATCTATTCCATGTGCAACTTATTCCTGAATGAACACATATCTGTCCTGGGCAAAAAACCAACCAGCACTTTCTCTGAGAGACATAGCCCAAAGCTCTTACCTAGTTCTTATGTGGCAGCTTTGCAAAACAAAGTGACCTTGCAGTTAACAAACTCCTTGGTTACTCTCACAAAGCTGCTGGGAAAAGGTGACTCCCTTTAGAGAAAGCTTGGCATAGCCAGAGGTGAACACTTGTAGGCACGCAGAGAACAGTAACACTGTATGGAACAGCACCATTTGGGGACACCTGCCTTAGATAGATCAACACTGGGATGGTTCTAACTACCTGACCTGTGTTTAACAACTGTGAGGATCCAACGCTCGGCTTTCACGGGATTATAGCTTTCTGAAAATGTCCCCAGACCGAAATTTCCTAGACATGCCTGTAGGTATCTGGAAAGTTCAAGGAAAATGGCGTATCTTTTTACCTTTAAGGAAAACTCCACGATCATGTTATTCGTTAAAAATTGAAAGACTGAGTGCTTTTAATGCCTGTGAAAACTGAAACTTCCAGGGCTGGAAAACTGAAAAAGTTAAATCCAAAACCATTGCCCCAAAAAAACTTTCTTTAAATGTATTTGGTCATCCCAGTGACTTTTAACTGAGCTCCAGCTTTTTAAAAGAGTATATAGTGCAAGATTTTTTTCTCAACTTATAAATAAAAGTAGTTCTCTGTATATTTTTGTAATTATTTGAAATATACTGAGCATTCAAAGGAATGAGAGAGATCTCTTGTCCTCTGTATTTGGCATGAAGGGTGTCCTAATGCTCATTTTCAGCTTTTCATTGAAAAAGAATGCTGTCCTGCAGATTGCTTACAGAAAACGGGAGAGTCTCTATCTGAGACAGGCAGTCAGATGACATTGGAATAATACACAGTCAGCATATTTCATACTGAGAAATCTTTTTGCTCTTGTTACTTTCCTCTGATGTTTTCTTTATAAACGACATCACCAGATAACCTTGGAAAAATCCTACTAAAAGTCTGTCTAGTGAGAGAAAAATAAAGCTGTTATTGTGCAAAAAATGTAAACTTAGTAAAAATAACTTTGATCGCAAGTATTACCTCCCAATTTTATGTGCCCTGGGTTTTGAAAAAGGTCAGACTATGTTATCATGTTGTTTCCTCCTGACCTTAGAACCTGTGTCAGCATGTTTTATTTTTTTTATTTGAACCTGGCACTGGTGTTTCTCTAGTGTTTCTGTGAAGGTGCTTTTATTTTAAATTAAAGCAGAAAATCTGGGGGAGAAAAGAAGGAGTGCAAGTCTCTAGCTGTGACCGTGACAAAGAAAACTTAAAAAAAAAAAAAAGCTAAGATTTTGTCTTTTTTTTTCAGAGAAAGTGATTGGCACTTGGCTTTTACAACTTGACATAGTCTAATTTTAGGTGTGAATAGTCATATCGCAAAGCTCTTTGTATCTGCACTGGGCCTGAATTCTCCTTTGTGGTGTGCAAGAATTCTGGCTCTATTTCTAACTGCCTGAACACTGCTGCAAAACTAAGCTATCCTGTATTTTTTTCCAGTTAATTGAGAAAGAACTTCTGTACTATAGGAGGCTTTCCGAAGAAATATGCATTAAAGGTAATTTAAAGAAGGAGAGTTTCTGAAAATAATTGGTATCCCATCATCCAAATAATTTTCCCAATGATAGAAATTCATAAAATCATGGCATGTCTTTCAATATTATCACTGAATTGCTTTCATTCCCAGGATATTTCCCTAGTATGCTCACTGAATTTTCCAAAACTAGAATTACGGCTAAATAATATATGAGCTAAGGAATTATTCAAAAAAATTAATCTTCATTGCATTCATTGCAGAGAAAAAAGTAGGGAATTAATTAATAAATTGCATTTAAGAAATTATTGCTGAAACCATTACAGTTTATTTCTCTGCCATATTCCAGAATCTTTTCTTCTTTCCCCCCCCCATTTTTTCATAAGCTTTATACTTAATTAATCTACAAATTAACAAATCCTATTGCAACATTCAGAGCAGTATCAGAACAGGAGAAAGGGTGAAGCTCTCTCCAAACTGCACCTGCACAAGGTACTTTTCACTGTGAACTTATAAAAAACACCTGCTTTTCATTTTTAATCATGTATCCAGAAAATAATCACATCTGTGTTTTTCACAGAAGCATGTCCATGGGCTTCGCCAGTGTGAACATCCTTACATGAGATCAAAGGCTTTGTTCCATATTTCATTCTTTCCCTCTCTTTACATATATAAACCCATTCATGAATAGGCATATATTGAATTTCCACATGGACTGAGTTTTGGAAAGATGTTCAACTACTGCTAATTTAATATTTAATACTAGTTTTAAAAATGTTACCTTTAAGTATTTCCAGTGTATAAATTGGAATAAAAATTTTTAGACTTTTCTATCATTAAAACTCATTACTTTGTACATTCCTGTAGAATGTACATTTGAGCAAATTAGGTTTCCGTCTAGCTGAGTTATTTAATTTATTTTCCTCCCTTTTATATATCTCTGCATTTTCTTCTTTCGAAATGTGCTATCTCCAATAATTTATAAGGAGACATAACATACCTAATGGGACTGAAAGTGTTCAAATACTCAGTAAAAAAGGATACTACTCCACTAGTAGGAGGGAGATGTCTGTACTAGAAATGGACAACAGCTCCTGTCATGTTTTAACACGATTGAAACCGCAGGCTTCTTTCAGATAAGACAGACACTGTTGCATAAAACTCTCTAATGCCTTAGCTCACATACATATCACTTGAATATGGGACCAATGACTTGAACAAATGAATTTTATTTGGCATTGTGGCATAATTAGAACAAATTATAATGATTTTTTCTAAAATAAGGAGGCTGTTTTTCAGGGTGATTTTTCACAACATGAACTTTAAAAGATGTTTTAAAGAAAAATATGGGGAAACACCTCCCCGCTCCAACTTTACCATATCCAACCTTCAGGACTCTTCAAGTATTTCCTGCATATAATCCAAGAGAACTAACTGTTTACCTTCTCTATTGAAGCTGGGTACAGAATTTGCTTGTTAAAGGTAGGATAAAAAAGAGAATGCTGCATATCCCATTCCTAGCATGGAAAGAGAAGCATGGTGCCATGATCAGAGCATTGCTATTGTTAAACATAGAACCTTTGCCTTCTCTTGGAGGACACTGAGATCTAAAGATTTAATCTGTCATATGAAAAGTTAATTACAGCTTCTGCAGCATCAGTATCAGTAATTCCTTGTACAGGTAAAGGTGAAGTCTAGGGCAAGATGTATAGGCATCTTTCTAAGTTCTTGAAAGAATCTGATCCAGTATTAAGTTGTTGTTTGATTATATTGAAAACTGAAATATGTGTTTGCAGGCATAGCTACAATAATGCTCATATTCATAATTCAGAAGTACGTCTGCAGGTACCTTCTTGCCAAGCCCTGTTGTCATGCTTATGAATTGTATGTAAGACAAAGGATGTATATAGATTGGTAAGCCGTAAGCCATGCTTGTGCTCACTACCCTCAAGGATGTGAGCCAAGAAACAGTATCCATACGCAGACAGCCAATTTCCAACAGCACCCTGTGTACATAATTTCTAACTTGTTCCTTCTCAAATGTGCTGGTTTAGATGTTTGTATAGTGCCTGAACCCTCACATGCCTAGGGACTGCTCCAGCCCCATCTGTCCAGCTCTGCAAAATCATAGAAGCATAGAAAACTTTAGGTTGGAAGGGGCCTCAAAGACCATCCAGTTTCAACAGCACTGCCATGACCAAGGACACCTTTCACTAGACCAGGTTGCCCAAAGTCTCATCCAACCTGGCCTGAAACACTTCCAGGGAGAGGGCACAACATCTCTGGGCAGGCACAACCTCTCTGGGCAGCCTGTGCCAGGGCTTCACCACCCTCACAGGGAAGAATTTCTTCCTAACACCTAATCTAAACCTGCCCTCTTTCAGCTTGAAGCCATTACCCCTTGTCTTATCACTACACTCCCTGGTGCCCCTTGTCTTATCACTACACTCCCTGGTGAACAGTCCCTCTCCCACTTACCTGGAGGACCCCTTTATGTATTGGAACCCTCTCTTCTCCAGGATGAACAAGCCAAATTCTCTCAGCCTGTCTTCATAGGAGAGGTACCTTCTTGCCAGAGATACCTGCTCCTGCCCTCTGATCATCTTCATGACCCTCCTCTGGACTCGCTCCTGTCTCTCTCTATGTCTTTCCTGTACTATGGACCTCAGAGATGGACACAATACTCCAGGTGGGATCTCAAGAGAGCAGAGTAGAAGGGCAGAATCACCTCCCTCGACCTGCTGGCCACGCTGTTCTTGATGCAGCCCAGGACACAGTTGGCGTTCTGAGCTACTAGCACACATTGTCAGCTCATGTTGAGCTTGTCATTGATCAGCACCCCCAATTCCATCTCCTCAGGGCTGCTCTCAATTTATATGCCACCCAGGCTGCAGTTATTCTTGCGATTGCACTTACCCACATGCAGGACCTTCATTTGGCCTTGTTGAACTTCCTGCAGTTTGCATGGGCCCATTTCTCCAGCCTGTCAAGGTCCCTCTGGATGGCATCACTTCCCCCCAGCACGTTGACCCCACCATAAAGCTTGGTGTCACCAGCAAACTTGCTGAGGGTGCACTCTATCCCACCGTTCATGGCACCAACAAAGATGTTGAACAGTCCCAGTGCCAGTACTGACCCCTGAGGAACACCAGAGCAGAGCAGGAGCATGTCCTGCATCAACACAGATCATGATCAAGGGAGGAAGACCGGTGTGGACACCCTTTTCTGTGGCATAAATGTGAACACGTGTGGTCAAGGAAAAGGGTATAAATAGTCTAAGGATGTTCGGATGTGCTGATAGGAGAGCAGGTTGTCAATTCAAAAGAACATGCAGTGAGTCTTCAAAACTGGCTTATGTGTCTAACCGGACCTGCAGGTACTAACTGACCAACTGCAATTTTCCAGACACAGTTTGAGACTGGGTTAAAAGAGAGGCAAAGGAACAGAAACCAGATTTGGAGCTGCAAATCTGCATAATTTTCACGGCTTTCTCGAGATAACCTGTGCTGTAACAGGGAAGGAGTTCTAATGTACAACCAACCAGTAACTTAGCTCAAGACTGTAACATCCCTCACACCAGCAATTACAACTGCCTTTGATGACAGGTCTCTCTCTGCCCGGTGTCTATGATCTGAGATAGGTCCCACCTCGAGTGAAAAGATGGGAAGACAACGGGCTCTCTGCAGTGGTTGCTCTCCCGTATGTGAACCAGTGTGGCATGAGCCGCACTCCTAGTGTGACTGCAGTGTAGAAAGCCCTTTGAGATTCCTGGTAGGACAAATTTTCAACAGCTGCCTTAGTAGCTAATTAGCTCTATCCATGCTTTGATATGTGGTTCAGTCACTACATGATGAAAAGTCTCAGTGTTTGAACCGACACTATTTAAAGGACTCTAATTTTATACTATTAAGACTCAAAACAAACTTTATTTTTAAACTGTATTAAGTTTTCACCTTGCTTTTCCTTGAGTCTTCTTTTCCAGGAAGAATTCAGAGTAGTCAGGTCAGTGCAATAGAAAAAGAAATAGTCATATCAACCTGATGGAAGTCACATTTTCTTTCTATTAACAATGAATATAAAGAGGATTTCTTTGTTCTTTGGTGTTTGTTGTCTTTGTTAAAAAAAAAAACAAAAAACCAAAAAAACCCAAGAAAAGAACTGGGAAATTTAATATATTTCTCATTCTTTTTATGTCATTTATAGTAGGTTTTTGCTGAGGTCTTAAACTGAGAAAATGGCCATGGCGGTCAGGGGTCCATCGGAGTTCTTCCCAACTTTGCAAAACTTTGAACTTTAATTTCCTTTGCATATTTATAACCCTTCTACAATTCTACACAAGTATCTGATATTCCTGCTAAATCCTGTCAGTAAATAATTTTGCATAGTAAGTTGGTACTGCAGTTTATGAAGAAAAAATAAAGCGAAGGAGGAAAAGACAGGAAATTGGTTTTGTGAGGTGCTAAAGTACTCTAAAATGATCCAAAATCAATCCATCCCCACAATGGATGTGTTTGTCATAGTCAGCTACATACTAGCATTCCCATGTGACAGTGGGCTGTCATTTCCTGCAGAAGCTTAACTTGCCATGCGTTAAAAAACAAACAACAAAGAAATCCACCCCCAAAATATAATATACTTTTTTTCCCTTTTCTGTTCTTCATCGCCAACTGTAATAATTACTGTCCTTGCTTCCTCTACTGAATCTGGTAACAGGGCTGATGGTTATGTCACTGGGAAGGAATGAAATCCCCACTTGTCCCTACAGATCAATGCTGGTTTTCTCAGCATTTTGCATGTTCCTGCACAGTTCATTGTGTCATATACCACTGCCCCTATGACTGACTGCAGCTCACAAAGTGACTGTCATCGTTATGTAGTTGACATACTCATTCTTTCTGGCATGGAAAGTGTATACTAGCTGCATTTAAAGTAGGAGACACAGTAATTTTTTCAGCTCAGAAGTTAGAGGTGAAAAATCTTCTCCTGACCAGCTATTAAGGACAGACGTGAATGTCACTGAGCTCTACACCACAGAATAACTTGTCTTTCCAGCCACCAGCAGCACAACATTTTCAGCTGACCAGACACCATAAATTCATCTTTCCAATATTATGAAAAAGGTTACAGAATCACAGAATCACTAGGTTGGAAAAGACCTTTGAGATCGAGTCTAACCATACCTCTCCTCTACTAAACCTGAGCACCTCATCTACCCGTCTTTAAAATACATTCAGGAATGGTGACTCAACAGCCTCCCTGGGCAGCCTGTTCCAGTGCCTGTTCAGTGAAGAACTTTTTTCTAATGCCTAATCCCTGGTGCATCTTGAGTCCATTCCCTCTCATCCTATCACCTGCCACTTGGGTGAAGAAACCAACACCCACCTCTCTACAACCTCCTTTCAGGTAATTGTAGGTGGTGATAAGGTCCCTCCTCAGCCTCCCCTTTTCCCAGCTAAACAACCCCAGTTCCCTTAGCTGCTCCTCATAGGGTTTGCTCTCCAGCCCCTTCACCAGCCTGGTTGCCCTTCTCTGGACACACTCCAGGACCTCAATGTCCTTCTTGTAGTGAGGGGCCCAAATCTGAATACAGTACTCAAGATGTGGCCTCACCAAGGCCAAATACAGGGGCACAATCACTTCCCTGAACTTGCTGGCCACACTGTTTTTGATAAAGCCGAGATGCCATTAGCCATCTTGGTTACCTGGCCATCTGCTATGGGTCTGCAGCAGGCCAGAATATTCCATTGCCATATAGTTACTAGCATCTTCTTTCTGGACTTGGAATCACCTTGTTCACTTGTCTGTCCCAGGAAATACTGAACATATTTCTTTTCTTTATCTGTGGAGCCCTTCCTAGTTACTTGGTGCCTGTGTGATGGGACACGTGTGGTTTAGCACCACAGGAGCCTGGAAGCATTTTTGTCCCACATGCATCCAACAGACACTCCTCTTTCTGCTTCTGTCTGGACTGCAGTGTAGGTTCACCCCAGAGACAGAGGAGATTCCTGCCTCTGAGTCTTTGGATATGCACCGGGAGAGAAAGATGAGAAGGCTAATTAGCTGGAGAATCCCAGGGATGTTCCAAGTTTATCTTTGAGTTTGTTATTTGTGAACGACTAATTTCTTATAAACTAGTTTTTTTACTTTTATTACATCTATAGTAAAGCACAGTTCCCCCGGAAACCCATTAGCTGACTTTAAATATCAAAACATAATGTCGAATAATTTCATTTGACTACAGATCATCTTAGACACAAGCAGAAAGGATTTTTTTAAACATGCAGTATTAATTTTATAATTCATCTATAACTTTCCATAATCATGTAAATGTACATTCTAATTAACAGTGCAGAAATCAAATTATTCTGTTAATCCGTGACGTACCATTAAATCTGATATTTTAACTGTGATGAACTAGTAATTACATTAAATATAATTAGATCAAAATACTGTCCTGAACATTCGGTATAAAAGGAAAAAAATATGACTGCTTACATATGCACCATTATGATAAATTTGTTACAAAAGAACATATGCTAGTGTGTTCTGGGTTCGTTTAGCGGCCTTGTTCAGAACGTGGCAGGAGTAATTTAAAAGGAGTTCTCTATCAGTTTTATCCACATTATACACAATAAAACTGTCAAATTGAATCATTAGTATACTAATTTTGGCTCTTTTAATAGTCCTTTTTGTATTGTGTAATCTTACACAATCTTACAATGATGGGGAATGTATATAATTGTTGGTTGCACTAACAGCTTGTCTATATAAAAGCAGAATAGATTTCAAAAATAGCCACTGCTTTCCGTTGTGCTGTTTGAGGAACCTTATTTAGTCATCCAAAGCCAGAAGAAACCAAAATCAGGGATCATGACATCAAACCAGTAACTCGCCTTTAAATCAAGATGTGCGCAAATAAGTACCTGTATAACAAATAGCAAACACTGGACAATACTGGGAAGGTTTTGAAATCAAGAGCTCAAATGTTAGGAAACGTCACAACCAGGGCACTTTGCTTTCAGCCCTCTTATGGGGATGCATTATGATTCAGACTTCAATTACATGAGTATACACCACTTTTTCTGAAGGAATCTTGACTCATTTAGTATGATGAGTAGAACTGGCTCTGTAATGAGCAACATTTAAATTTTTTTTCTTTTTGTTGTTTACTGAGTGAACCTATGCCTTATTCACTTCATGTTGTCAAGGCCTTATTTTGAAGACAGAAATCCTGATTTTCTCATTGGCTTTTGTTATGTTCATTGTTAAAATTTGTAAAACTCAGTAATGTAATTATTCATTTTAATAAATCCTGAAGGGGAGAATGGTTATCATTGTTAATGATAATATGATAATGATAATCATAATGGAATAAGAGCAGCCCCAAGCAGAGGAACTTTGGGGTGTTGTTCTATGAAAAGCTTGACATATACCAGCAATAGGAACTTGCAGGCCAGAAAGCCAGCCATGTCCTGGGCTGTATCAAAACAGTGTGACCAACAGGTCAAAGGAGGTGGTTCTGTCCCTCTGCTCTCGTAAGACCCCACCTGTAGCACTGTGTCCAGCTCTGGGGTCCCCAGTACAAGAAAGACATGGACCTGTTGGAGTGAGTCCAGAGGAGTGCAACAAAGCCGATCAGAGGGTTGGAGCACCTTTCCTATGAAGACAGGCTGAGAGAGTTGGGCTTTCATCCTGGAGAAGGCTTCAGGGAGACCTGATAGCAGCCTTCCAGTACCTAAGGGGGCCTACAGGAGGGGCTGTTTGCAAAGACATGGAGTGACAGGAAAAGAGGAATTGTTTTATATGGAAAGATGGTGGTAGATTGAACATTAGAAATTCTTCCCTGTCAGGGCAGTGAGGCCCTGGCACAGGCTGCTCAGAGAAGCTGAAGCTACCTGCTCCCTGGCAATGTTCAAGGTCAGGTTAGATGGAGCTTTGGCATCATGGTCTAGCAGAGTGTGTTTTTGGCCTTGGCAATGGGATTGGAACTATAAGGTCTTTGAGGTCCCTTCCAACCCAAACCATTCTGTGATTCCATGATTCCATGATTGTATGCTTAGGGTTTGGTGGGTTTTTTTTCAGTTCAGAACTGAAGCTTAACTGAATGTTAGGATATGATTTCATTTTTGCTGTTCACCTTGCAATTCTGCAATATAGGTATGAAGAGCTCAAATGGAAACAGAAAGACAGTAGTGAAGAAGACATCTAGATCCTTTTATATAAAAGAAAAAAATCTCCTGAAGGAACATACTTGCTGTTCAAATGTTCTGTTCCAGAATATGACTTATTCGATCAAACTGCTCATGTTTAAAACCAGAACCATAGAACTGATTCCTCTTTCCTAAAAACAAACCAAACCTATCCTAATCAAGCAAACAAACAAATTTGAGAGCTCTTATTATTGAAATAAGGAATTTTGTTAGTCTGTGGGGGAGTGCAATGGTACAACTTTACACTGTGAAGCAGTAAACAACTCAGAAAATATATGAGAGTTGGTTTTGAGCAATGTGTTACACAACTAAAGTGGTAGTCTGATTTTTTAAAATATGTTTTGACTCATTTATTTAATTATATATCTTGCTAGGGTTCATGAAAGTCCTAACCAAGAACAGATCTGAAGATTGAAGATATATGTTGAAGATCAGTTATCATTTCCAAATACTTGGAATTTAGGTACTGGGTTTTTTTTATTCTGTATATTTAAAAGGTATATGTCATCAATATACTGAATGTATATAATAAATGTTTTCAATAATTATATTTAATTCCTGTATTTTCACATGGATCACATTTTATATAGTTGATGTATAGGTCCTTTCCCTTGCTGGAAATTCTTTGTTTAAAAGAATCCTTTAGTTTATTAATTACATTATCATTTTCCAAATATTAATAAATTTTGTTGCAATTACAGAATTAAAAAAAACCCACAACAAAACTGCAAAAATCCTCCAAGATCTCCCAAGCAATTGTTCCATGTTGCATATTTGGTTTGTTGGGTTTTTTGAGGTTTATTTGGGTTTTTTTCCTTTCATAAGGAACTAATGGAAAGTGCCCTGGTATGACATTTTGAGTTCTTTTCATATGGGTACTATTCTGCAAGGTCCTCAACTTTTCATGTCATAGGAAAAATATGCTATGGTACTTTTTACAAAAGCAATGATGTTAAACTCTGGTTTCCTGGCTGTGTTCCAGGTTGATTAATTAATATTCTGCATAGTTTCTCTAAAATTTCAAATTAAAAGATTGTTCTTTATTTAGACTTGTAGCAAACATAACATGGCATGTATGTTGCCCTCCAGAAAAGACTGCGTTTCTTATTGAAGTTTAATTTTATGAAGTCTTTTCAACTTTGAGGAAAAATAATTGTAGAAATGTTGGTATGCCACAAGAAACTAAGGTTGGTTCTTCAGAGCAGTGCTTGCCTGTTGCAGGAGATCTGGTCTTTCACGGTATATCCAACTTCATGTAAAAGACCAAGATTTAAATAAGATATGGGTGTCATATATGGTGCAGTAACATGGCAAAGTTATAACACAAAGATGAACCAAGATGGATTTGAAGATTTCTGTGACCTCACTGACCCCTGTGAGGACAGGAGCAATCAGAGTCCTTGAGCACAGATGTGCCCGGGGGTTGTTAAGTGGTGCTCTCGACTTGGAGGGAGAAGGGGTGTTGCACACACTTTCCTTTCTATTGAGCAGCACAGCTGGGCTGTTCAGATCAGAGCATCTGCTCCCTCTGAAATGCTGCTGCTGCTGCAGTCCCCTTACCACAGGCTCTGCATTCTGCTTGATTCCCACACCTGCCACTTGGATATTATAACTGAGAATTACCTCAGTGCAATACAGAGCCTACATGATGCAATCCCTAACAGCAAATTTACAGTTTTACAATCTCATCGTATAAATAGAGTGGGAACTAAAATACAGCAAGAGAGAAGTGTTTCATCTTGTGTTTTAGGAAACAACAAAGGATAAGTACGCCTTCAGTGAAATGGTTCTGTCTCCTGTTCTCTTTTAGCTAACAAAATATAAATGCCAAGTAATCCAATGGTAAGAGACGCTGAAGATCAGTATCTTTATATTTAAAATTGTTGGGTCTTACCCTGTGATATGAGCAGAAAGAAGGAATTTGTGGGAGAATCCAAGGGTCTTTAGGCAATGAAAGGATGAATTCACATAGGTTTGGTTTTATGGAGTGTTTTTTTGAGAAGGTGCTTCTGGTTTGTCTCAGGACTGTAAAATGCCAACCAGGCCAGCCTGTGGGCATACTGCATACTTCGAAATCACATAGCCACTCAAATCAAGATAACTAGGGACAATCTGAAAACAGAGTCCACAGCTTTGACACCTTCCAAATGCTGAAAGGACTTTGGCTGGGATATTTCATCCACTCTTTGTAGGAGACCAGGTTCCTCTACCTTGCTGTGTTCCCAAGGTGCTGTAGCCTTCCTTGTTGCACTCAAGCCAGAAGGACCAATTATCACTGAGAGAGCTGAAAAACATTCCTGGTAGACTCTGGGCTGCCAGACAATCGGCACCTGATTTTTCAGAGCTACTGATACACTCATTTTATCTGAGTCAGTCTCCAAATGGCAAGGGCTAGTGTTAAATCAGTATTGCATAATCTTGGAGAATCTCAGTGTCTCACCTGCTTTAGCACAGACAATTAGATGGCTTGGGCCACATCTGGCACCTCCCCTTCACAGACTACTCTGAGGAGGCAGTGATTTGAGGACAGAATCTCGCTGGGAGAAAGGATTTGAAGACGGAGCCTTGTTATAAGAAAAAAGGGTAAGGTAAGAAAGGTAGGAGGCCATTATGTGGCAGGGCAGCACAGCTCACCACGAGCTAATTGCTTCTCTTTGGAGAATGAAAGCGAGCAGGAAATAAAATCACTCAGAGAGATAAAATAGCACTTGTCTGGGCTGGTAGTGGTTTTTTGGCCATGAAGTAAGCAGATGTGAACCCCTGATGGCTGGAGGAAAAATAGAGAGCCTGATGCAGCACATCATGCTGCAGGCTACCCCGGTCCTAGCCTACACTCATTCTTGCAAGACAGAATTATCAGCAGGCTCGAGGGGCAAGGAGAGACCTCTGCCTCTATGCAAGTTCTCCCCAAAATATAATGACACTTGTCCAAAAGTTTTAATACTGCCATGATCTCATGATCCTTGATGATACGGTGTGGGGTTTTGGGTGGGTTTTTTTTTTAATATCAGGGTTTTGAGATACACAGGTGCATTACAAATCATTACTACCCATTGGTTGTAACTGACTGAAAGTCTCCCAAGCAGTGCATAGACTCAGAAAAGCAAAAAAAAAAGTATTTTCTGTGTTATGTGGTCCTTTGGAAGGGTTGTTCATTAAGTGCAAGTGTCCTGGATCTTTATCTTACTCTAGCCTTGCCGTGTCAGGATAGCAGCAGAGAGCAATACGTTCCTCCAATCTATACATAAGGACCTTGTGTCCTCAAGCTCTGATATCATTACAGTCTCTTAAAAACTCCAACCTCTTGGCAGGCGTAATTACTGTGAAGGGTCTAATCTGGTGCAGTGGAGACTGTGGAGACCCCCGCTGCAGAAGCCATGCATGGGGAAGCTCGGGGTCACAGTAGTGTGGTGGCTGCACGCGGGCCTCTCATTCAGGTCACAGAGCCTGTATGACTGACATGAGAAATAATCTACCAGAGCAGGACTCTGCCACCGGAATCCAAACTCTGCCAGAGTCCCTGGTGGGTCCCAAGCCAGCTGCACAATTTAGGGACGCCTGTCACAAGGTATAACATTCAAAGGGACTGGTTCCAGCGCTCTGACACACCTCGCTCCTCTCCCGTCTGTTTCGGAGAGAATATAATTATCTGGGTCATGTGTTTCCATCGTGTATGGGGAATGTGTGGTGATGGTTAGATTTTTCTGTTATATCCCCAGTGTCTGACCCTAGTTAGGATTTTGAGCATTTTTCTTTTAATTTTTAATTCTTCACTCCTGATACAGAGGTCGTGGTAGATGAATAACAGTACTATGGGTCAGGTAAACTTTCAGGTTGGAACAGGAAAAGACAGACAGTCGATATTTTCAGGTGGTGTAACTATTATTTTATATCACTGTAAACCCAATTCTCTTTCAACAGCCTTTTTTAAAGTTTACAGTAACAAAAATGTTTACAAATAAACACTGAAGAAGAGCATCACTCTCTAGAACTTTTATGGGCTAACTTTGCTTTTATGTCATCCATTACCCGTGCCCCAGTTTTTAAAGTCCCTGTAGGCATATGACTGTTCATTAAGAACAAGTGGATGTATTCATTGACAATGAAGCAAATGATCTTAAACTAGAACAACTCAGATTTTCATATCATAAGACCCCAAATGAAACAACTTTGTTATCATAAAGAAAGCACTATAAGCTAATGTCTTATGAAGATGTAAAAAAAAAAAAAAAAGCCTACAGTTTTGAAAGTTTCTTAAAAGCCATTCACAGTCATTTTGAATGATGCCAAGTTTTTAGGAATTTTGCAAGTTGCTTTAATGATAACTGTGATCATTTTATTACATTATGCATTCAGTAACACTAGCGGAATATTGTGTATTAGTCTGAATAACTGAAAGCTGAAAGAGACATTTATGCAGTCCACAAATACATTATGAAAGTACTTAATCTGAAGCAAATGCAACTGTATATGCTTTTATTATGTATTTTTTTGGATTTAGCTATGACAGAGTATCTTACAGAGCATTCTCAGATATTAGACAAAACAGAATATATTGCCTCCGTTCATCCTAATTTTAAGTAGGTATGTCTTGGGTTTTTTTTATGAAAACTTTTCCCAGTGAATACAGAAGCTGTCATGAAGCAGAACTCTATGCTACCACTTCTTTTAGGCAAATAGCTGCTTTCTGAATGGCAATTTATTTTTTCCCTCTGAGTTTGCTTAATGATGTTATTCATAGAGTGATAATTTGTCACAGTGTGAGGCTGCCTGCTCCAGAGGAACTCAGCAGGGGCTGGGAGCTACTACGTCTCTCAGGTCACTCTGCTGTGAGGCAACAGCTTGTATGCCTATAGGAACTCGCTAGCATCCACCCCCCTCCGCAAAGAAATATCATCCCTGAATTCCCTCTCCCCACCCCACCCCCTTCCACCAATATTGAGTAGCATATCAAAAATCCAAAAGAAACAGGAAATAAACTTCTACATATGGATACTATGGATACCTTCACCCAAATATGGATTTTATGAGTGGGGAGAGTGCTTTTCTCTTCTTTCTGAATGCATAAAATAGTTTTTTGGCACTTTAAGTCTGTGAAAAGATAACCAAGACATTAAGGAAGAGGACACTTTTGTGATCAAATTGCCAGCCTAAAAGTGGTTACTTTCATTATTGAACTAAGGAAGTCGGTAGTTTGTCCACAATATAAAATAAATAAATAGACAGATAAAGACATAAATAACTTTTAATATCTTATGAAAAGTCTTTCCTATGACTGCCTTGCGTATCTAGAGTCAGTGACTACTATTTGATGCTGACATGAATATTACTTTAAGTGTCATGTCGAAACACATGTTTATCAGCACATCTACATTTTCACTTAATTTCTCAAATTTCTCTGTTAACTCTTGGACCTTTTCTTTTTAGTGGCCACTATGAAAAAATAGATAGGATCTATCAAATTGTTTTCACTGTGTTTTATCAGCCATAGGTATTGCAATATTATTAGAGGATTAGATGAATGTTTCTTCCACAATTATAGAATAAATCGTAATGGGCTCAGTGGTTCATTTTATAAAGTGGATATTGTACTATGTTCATAGAATATTTCCAAATGACTTTGGAGATCCCACAAACATAAGACTTTATTAGGAGGAGCTGCAATAAAATGTGAAATGAAAAACTGAAGAGCCTGGTTTCTAAACACAAAGCATCTCTCAAATTCTTAGTTGCACAGCTCTTTCAAATTTAACATCTCTGTGTAACCAGTCCTCCTCCTTCTTTTCTGCCTACTTTAATTAGTACCCCTGTATACCTACTGAAAACAAAATAATGTTGAAGTGCATCGAAGTGCACAACTGCCTTAGCGGAAGGTTGTGATTTTTTTCTTTCTTAAATTGTACTTCAGGGTCACTGTACCTTTGGATTTCTTAAAGGCCAGAAAGATGCTAATTTCAGTGAAAATGGCCTAGACATTCATAGAGAGGGGTCAGGCGACTGGGTCATGTTCAGTGTTTTGAAAGCAAGGAATGAGGAGATAACCCTAGACCTATGGCTTCACTTGCAGCTAAGGTGCTAAGATGAATGGGAAATGCACGGGTTCAGTGACTTTGAAAATGAGGTTATATAAACTCTGCGGGGATCCTTGCTTTCTTTCATGCCCTCATCCCTTGTGCCATGCAGAAGCCACGTGTGTCAAAGAGATTATAGCTTCCTCTCTCCTAATGCTTTTCATCTTCCTTCCTTTCTTATCTTGAAATCTGGAGTTCGCCCATTGTCTTGGACTGGATTCTACACATACACACCTCATAGTGTTGATTACGCAGCTAAATCTGACAGGAACATACACTTTTCTGAGGGAGGAGAGGGAAGTGTGAGGAGGAGAGTGCACTTCAGAACTGAAGTTGTCAATAGTTCTACCTGATGTAGTGCAATTTCTTTTGGTAGAGTTCCAGAAAGCTAACATTTTCCTCCCCTCTCTATGTGCAAAAAGTGACAAAATGACATATTTTCTAGAACTGAATTGTTGGGAAAGGAGACTTTTATTTTCCTTTATTGGTTTATTTGAGGGCATTTCTGCAAGAATTGATAATTTAGACTCATTTAAACTTAGTGATTAAAATTGATTGCAATTTCTCTTTATTACAATAATTACTCAAACCAATGGAAATTTCACAGTACGTCTTCAGGCTCATTATGGATCAGAGGCATATGGATGGATGGATGCATTTGTTATTTGTGGAAAAAGAAAATCTTACAGAAATTATCTCAATGTAGTTCTATACAGTTACAGTTAGTCCAATAAAGGGGCCTTAATTTTTAAAGAAAACTTTTAAACAATTAAAACTAGGCTTAATTCCAGTAGTACTGTAGAACAATTTAGGTAATACGGTGTCAGCTGAGTCTATTTTCTTTTTCTTCCCTAGCAGAATTATTTACTTAAGTTCCAGTCAATTACACCTATGCAATTCCATTGCAGGCTTAATCTAAAGACGGTGGGGTAGCCCAGCATTATCTTGGGGTTTAATTTTGCCTTCAGAATCTTTATTACTGGTGATGATGTGTGAAGAGGAAAGAACACAGCTTGGCTTTCAGAAGCCAGAGTGAGTTTGTTTGGCTGATGTTTAGGAACAATAACAAACAAAGGCTTTGTAAACTGGTCACAGATGATAAATCCCTAGGGGGAAAAAAAAAAAGTAACTCAAATTTAATTTGTAGTTGCTGCAGAGTTTGTGCTGCAAAGTGATTTTAAAATACTTATTTACATGCTTTAAACAAAAAAAGTTTATGGTTCCAAAAAACTAGATCATATTTAACAAAGCAACATGCATCGAGTATTACATTGTTGCTCCGTGAACATAGTGGTAAGACCTCAACAGCGTATTAGATCCACAGCTGAACACTCGATCCAAATTAGATAATAATTTGGGACAAGCTTTTTTCTAACAAAAGATGAATTAATTTTTCTGAGAAAACTAGAAATCCTTAAACTAAAGCTGAAGTTCTACTCCACTGAGGTTGTTCTACTCCACTGCATGTTGTTCATTAATGTTTGCAAAGATACATATGCTAAAGTTAAATTAACCTCCTGATATCCCTCTTAAGGAAGACTTAACCAAGACTTAAAAGATCGATCTGTCCTATGGAAACTGTTGTTTTGTAAAGTACCTCCACCACTGACTTCATGTCCTCTCCCTCCTGTTTCAGAGACTCTTGTAGTCCACTCATTGTTTTCTGTTTGCTTGTTTTGTTTCCGTAGAGACACTGATTGCACTTTGCTTCTCATTGCTTCCTATCCCAGATCTCCACTTTTCACTTTGTTTTTGTGCTCTACAGCTACCTGAAAGGAGGTTGTGGAGATGCAGTGGCTGACCTTTTCTCCATAGTGACAAGTGATAGGACAAGAGGAAATGGGGGAGGTTTAGTTTGGATATTAGGAAAACCTTCTTCACAGAGAGGTTTATTGTGCATTGGAACCGGCTGCCCAGGAGAGTGGTGGAGTCTTGTCACTGAAGGTATTTAAAAGACAGTGGGATGTGGTGCTGAGGGACATGGTTTAGTTGTGGTTTTGTCAGCTTAAGGTGATAGTGGGACTTGATAATCTAAAGGGTCCCTTCTAACCAAGACAATTCTATGATTCTGTGTGATTCCCTATACATTCCAGGTCCCGTTTTCTTCCCAAGACCCTCCTTTCCTCTACTAATAATACCAATTTCCTTTTTCTTGGCATGTCTCTGTTCTGCTTTCCTCACGTCAAAATTAATCATACCTTTCCTCATGCACCTAGGGCTTTGAGTCCCCATGGCCAGTCATGCTGGGTCCCCTGTTTATCTCAGTTCCATGGAAGGTGCAGTTTCTACCTGTTGTCCTCTCTGATATGTCTCTGGAAGCTTCTTCTGTCACTCTCCTCCTTGTAATTTTATTTTCCTCTCTGGAAGATGTATCGTTAAGAACATCAGCCTACAAAAATCTTTGGGAAGATTGTTAGAGCCAAGGTGGGAGCTTCAAGTTATCAATTTCTGTTTTCAGCCCTATTCTTTGAACTGCAAATAATTGTAAAAGTGCTTGTAGCTGCTTAGGTAGATAGATTTCAAAGGCTTAATATGTGATATATTTTGTGGTTTTTTTTCTTTTAATGTTTTCCACTTTTTTTTTTCCCTCTGAAAAACCAATACATTTTTTCCCATTTAGTATTTTGTGAAATTTGGAACACTGATCACATACGATATGCAAAAGTGTTACAGACAAATAAATGTAGCAAGCTGAACTTATAAGCATGGTTGGTCAGTAAGCAAAAGTAAAACTTCCTGTCTGCCTTCCTCCATTCATGAATAATCAGTTGTAAATGAATTTAAATAATTATTATGGATAATCATGGTTACCAGCTGAGGCTTAGATGTCACTGGTGGCGGGGGTTGAAGTTAGATGCTCTTTAAAGTCCTTTCCAACCCAACCCAATCCATGATTCTATGATTTATGAAACTTGCTCAGATTACCTTCTCAGACTCAGTCAGCAAGTCTGTCTTTCCATTTATTGTTGCCTTTTAACTTGTGATGGTTATATATGGTAGGAATGGGATTCATCTCACCTAACTTTCAACATCTATGGTATTTCAGTAAGATGGCCCTTATAGTTGAAGGAAAGAAAGAGACATTTTTAGGGTATGATTCATTTGGCCTGTTTCAAATGTCTACTTTAGGAGTTGATGAAACATGCCCTACAAGTATCTGTTTCCCTCCACTAACTACAAAGAAAATCTAGATGGACTAGATTGGGTTTTTTTGTGGTTGCGTTTGCATTTATTCAAGTTAGGAATCTCAATTTAGGTATCAGAATCAATTAATGATATCCACTTCTGAACAGAGTTGATATACAATGCCTTTTTATCATGTAAACCTTAATTTGTGAATGTTTCTTTTCTCTGTTTTGGCTGGAAGGGACCTTAAAGATCATCTAGTCCAACTACTGCTATGGCCAGGGACATCTTTTGTTAGATTAGGTTGCTCAAATTCCCATCCAGCCTGACCATGAACACTTCCAGGAAGGGTACATCACATCCACAACTTCTCTGGGCAACCTGTGAGGTGTCAAGACAGAATTTCTCTCTTATGAACTAAAGCAGCTCCTCAGGAAGAAGTGTGAGTTGGATCACTAGACAGTGAGATAGATTGAGAACTGGCTGAATGACAGATCCCAGAGGGTTGTGATAAGCAGTGTAGAATCTATTTGGAGGCCTGTATCCAGTGGTGTGCCCCAAGGGTCAGTGCTGGGTCCGGTCATATTCGACATGTTCATCAATGACCTGGATGAGGGGACAGAGTATAGCCAAGTTTTCAGATGATCCAAAACTGAATGGAGTGGCCAACACACCAGAAGGTTGTGCTGCCATTCAGCAAGATCCGGAAACAAAAGATCAGCAACTGGTAACAAATGAAGTTCAAGGGCAAGTATAGGGCCCTGAACCTAGGGAGGAATAACCCCAGGCACCAGTACAGGTTAGGGGCTGATCTGCTCGGAAGCAGCTCTGCAGAGAAAGACCTGGGAGTCCTGGTGGACAAAAAGCTCTCCATGAGCCAGCAGTGTGCCTTTGTGGCCAAGAAGGCCAGTGGTATCTTGGGGTCCTTCACAGGAGAGGTGCTCCAGTCCTCTGACCACCTCTGTGGCCATCCTCTCCAACAGCTCCACGTCTTTGTTATACATTTTACCTTAGAGCTTGGCACAATACTCCAGGTGGGGTCTCACAAGGGTGACAGAGGCAGAATCACCTCCTTCAACATGCTGGTAAAATTTCTTTTGATGCAGCCCGGGATACAGTTTGCTTTCCTGCACGATGTTGAACATCATTGTTATGTGTCTTTTCCTACAAATGAACCCTGCCTGCAGAGGTAGCACATTGTTGTGGAGGGGGTGGGAAAAAGAAAGAAAAAGAGTGACAGGATAAAGCAGGACAGTAGGAGGAATTGCTTGAAATCCAAAGTGCAATTTATCATGGTATCTTGCAAGCAAAAACTAATGCAATGAAGCTGAAATAATTTCCAGTGTGCCTTACTAAAACAAGGAGACATTAAAAAAAAGTCTCTGACAGTTTCTTCACTTAGACCACGTTTGCCCTTAAAACAATTTGCTGACATAGTTGGACTGGGGAGGGGTGAGATGTTTTCACCATCCTGACTGACATAAGTATGATAGCAACTCCCTGGATGTAGAAATGCTTCTAAAACAGCAACAAAACCCTTTTGCAAGTACAGCTTATTCTATTCCCGGAATGAAACTCCTTTGCTGTAGCTTTATCTCCATGGTTAGGATTTACCAATGTAGCCATAGTGTAAAGCTTCTTCAGCAAACCCTTGTAAATCTAGAGAAGACCTTCTGGCCTTTGGAAGAATCAACCCTTATACTCTTGCTTTTTGATAACCTTATGAATTACCTCCAATGAACAACCTTTTTCTTAAATGACCACATAAAAATATCCCCATGTGGTCTTTGGAACAAGTTCACTTGACCTTTTGTTGAGGACCTTTCCTGCTATACAGCCAATTTATACTGGTCTCTTGAGTGGTCACTTAGCAGATATGTATATTCATTCAATAAATATGTGCTGTCTAGCTGAATGTGTGCCAAAATTTTATGACTTTCCCTCTTCATTTCTACTGGACCATATGAAGCTGCTTCATAATTTCTGGCATATTGTGTTTTGTCACTATGTATGACCTGAAGATATCCATATATATGTTACGGAGAGACTTTATCTATTCCTTTTTAGTGGGTGGGACAAAGTCAATTCATCAGAAATCTTTGAATATATATTCTCCAGAATATAGTAGGATTTGCACATTCAAGACATTCATTTTATGCCATCCAGGCAATATCTGGATCTGTAACCTGATGTAAAGTTCACAGAAGATGTTTGTTGTGTTGAGGGAGGAAGGTGAATGCTTCTTTGTGCAGTGGAGAAGAGGTGGGTCAGCAGCACATTTCTCACACCATTTAGAGTACATCAGCTTTTGCTAGAGCCGGAGCACAGTGCTGTTATTGAGCATTAAGTTCATGTTCTTATCACCTTAGGCGAAGTAAACCAGTATAAGCAAGGACAGGGTTTTAACTGATGTAAACCTACATGTCTAGATCCAGTTTGTAAATTCCTTCATTTTAATAGTTGTAAATTGGAATTTTTGGTGGGTGTTTTTATTCCAAATTTAAACAAAAAAACCCCAAAACTGAGCAACCAAAAAAAAAGAAAAAACCAAGCCAAATCAACTACTCTTACTCCACCATAAGAGCATTCATATGAGGAGCTGTAAGACTTGGATCTTGTAAGAAAGACTATCAGTGTTCAGACAAGCCCTTAGAAAGGAATATTTCATAGCTGTCCAAGCCTCTTCTGCTTGGCAAAGTGTGTGGCAAGAGTGTGGCAAAGCTGTGCTGCTGTGCTCAGGGGACCCTGGTTTGTACCCTGTATTAGCATAATGCCTTATTGGAGATATAGTTATACCAGTATTTCCTGTGCATGAAGGTGTCTCAATGACTGCCTTTACTCTTCTCAGTTCAAAAAATATCTCTCCTGGTAAAACAACCTCCCTACTCTTAACTTGTTTATGGGCCATCTATAACAAACAGTACTCCTGCTCCCAGCTGCTTGAACTCTCTCTTCCACCAGGTTACACCATGTCCTCAGTTACTCCAGCATGACTGTTTTACTGCTCTCTACATTAAACCTATAAAAACGATCCACGCTATACAAAAGTGTCTGTGGGACAGAAACATGACACAATTCCAGCTGACCGGAAATTTCTCTAAGATTCATGCATTTCAATGTGAAGTTACAGCGCTTTTAGTGGACCACAGCACAAGGTGGAGCACAAACTCAGTGTGATGAGAGTGTAGCCTCGTAAAAAACAAATGAGATCTCATTCAGTTGTGTCTAATAGATTTTTTTATGAGAGGTGTGCAGAAAATCTCATCTTCTGCCAAGCCCTTAATGGTGTTTGCTCTTATTACTAAATATTGCAAAATTCCTTTGGGGGAATCTCTAATACATAACCAACATAACATCACATGCATTATCCTTGAGGTTCCTCATAACTTGCTGTCCCTGTTCTTTTACCTTATGTTTTCTGTATTAACTCTTTCATAAGCAGCAGCACATCAAGAGAAACACATTTATTGCTCTCTTATCATGTTGGATTCCTGATAACTGTCAAGTGCTGTGTCATTTAGGTCAAACAGTATAATGCACACTATTACTGCTACAAACCAGGGTCCAAAAAAAAAACAAGTTCCTGCACATATTGAAGGTTTCTTTAGGCAATGAAAATGGCAGGAACTAGAGATATGCCATGCCACTTACACTGATTCAACTGGAAGGTTTAATTACCTCTAATTTCGTTATACTGTAGAACAGCAATGGAAAGAAGTATCTGCTGTATTACTGTTGGCTAGAAGAGCCGAGGAACTGACCAAAACAAGATAAGTTACTGCAAATAAGGTTCTGTCTGGCACCTGGGGCTCTTTAATTAGCCAGGAGACCAAACTCTAATGAGAACAAATCACTAGAGGAAAGAGCTTTGTGATTTTTCTTGCTTCTGCTGAGTGAGAATATGGTGAATAGAAGATAGTATGAGGTAAAAGTTCAGATAGGAGCTTTGGAGTTTTCATTAAAATATGCAGAATTTTTTGTTTTCTTTCTTTTTCTATTATCTGAGTACACAGGAACCTTTAGGCTAGAGGGAAATGGGACGGCGGCCAGGTTGTTCCCCGTGTAGGGGCAAAAACTGCAGCACTCCTTGCCCCACGTTTTTCACAGCCCCACCAAGCCATGTGGCCATGAGTGAGTCCCTCACTAGCTTCTAGGGCAGAGTGAAACAGGCTATTTAAACAGCTTAAACAGGCTATTTAAACAGTTTAAACTGCTAGTCTGAACTAAGCTGCTTTTGTCAGTGGTGGATTAGGAAGTAGTATGAACCATGCTGTTGGCTCCATGGCAAGAGCAGAAACTTCGGTAAAGTTGAAAAGGCAGCAGAAAGAGACAGGGAGTTTGGGTGGTTCTGCAGTCCATCTGATAACTTTTCCTCCAAGCATGCTTCATGGCTGAGTTGTGGACTAGTTCTGTCTCCCATCCCACATGCAGCCAGTCATTTTGAGAAGTATTAAACAAAGCCTAATTTCATCCACCAGCACCTAGCTGGTCCCCAGTCAGTTGAAGAGAGAGAGGGCGATCTCCCAGCAGCTCCTCCAAGTTAGATTTCTAATCTGAGTCACCACCTTAGGCAATCACTTAACTATGAATCCCAGTGAATCAGATACTCATTCGTATTTTTCTTTTTTGAGAGAGAAGATTGTAGAAGGAACAGGGCTGAAATGTCTTATCAGCACAGATCAGACACTGATTAAGCTGGATTCTGAACTATATTGCTGCTGAGTTTGTTCCGGCTGCCATAATTGCTCTCCTTACATTTGATAGCAATCAAATGTCCACACTGACATGAAGGTGTCCACTATGAGATTGCTTACAATCGGCTTACAATGTATCACTGAATGATTGCCCCTTCCAGCTAGTGCACACACAGAAATAAAAAGGCTGGTAAGATCAGTGTCTCTATTCCTTTCCTTTCATCCATTTTCATACAGCAGTGAAGTTGTGGGGAAAAAAAAAAAAAAGACATGTTTTTGCTCCCTGTTCTGGATTTACTTGGTATTTTGACAGCAATTCAAGTTAACCAAAATAAGAGCAAAAGAACTTATAAAGTACTATAATGACATATTTTTCAGCCACTGCCCCAGTCCAAATAATTGTATGAAATACAGAATAGGGACACCAGAGTGAGCCCAGCAGAAAGTCAGAAAACCTGCAGGTACTTTAGCTGCACATCCACTGTGTGCATCCTAGACATACAGGTTAGGTAAACCGGTACTGTTCAGATCTTTTCTTCTCCACACGTACCTGCAACTCAACTCTACAGAACATCTCTGTGCCTGAGGCAGCATGACTTCAAAGTCCCTCTTTGTATAACTTTTATATTTAAAATAGGATTTCAGTGCCGATGGCCAAGAAGCTTTGCTCTTGGAGGAACAGAAACAGTTGTGCTCTTCTGCAAGTTCAAGGACTTCAGCCTTAGCTCCATTGGAAGGGCAAGAGAAAAAAGTGACTGTTCTCTCAGTATGCTTTACCAAAAAATAAACCCTGTGTGGAAGAAGCTAAGAGAATTATCTGGAGTTGTTCTTCTGGACTTGGTGTACTTGAGCAAGTTTTCTTCATGCTTTGAGAATGATTTGACCTAAAGTGATTACATACAATTTGGATTCCTTTTCCATTTCAGAACTTCAGTCAAATAGCAAAGGTGACCTTACTGTTGGGTAAGAATAGGACCAGTTACATGCGTGAATTATTTAATTACCTCTTTACAGACAGTAATGCATCTGTAATATGGTTGCGTTGATAGATCAAAACCCCATAAAAGGCTAATTTTTTTCTTAAATATTTACTTTACAAATATGTTAGTAGCAGTGTTCAGATATAGAAGCTTGCTCCAGGTTTATGTGCCTGAAATTCAAATGCAAACAGTATTTAGTTATTCTAATATTTATCTAACTTTTAATTAGCCAGAGTTTTACATAAAGAATGAATACAAGAAAGTACTTGTGCGGATCAAGCCACCCTTCTTTACCTTGTACCAATAATTATCAGCTGAGGTTTTCCATTTTGTACTGCATGCAATATGTTAGTTACTCACTGCTTGAGATTTGTACTTAGTTTTGTCTGAAAACATGAATAAAAACAACTTAATTGAATTTGACTGTAGTAAGTATTTGCCTGTATGACAAGGCTATCAGAGACCTGGGGATAATTTGCAACACTCCCCAAGGTAGCCCTTGTAAAACAGCAAAGGTGTTGATAGACCCATTTCATGCCTTCTTGGCAGGCTTTTGTGAGGAAGCTTGCATTGTTGTGCCAACATTATGTTATTCTCACATCTAGTTAATGGATTTCTCACCCACTGCAACAGGAGAATCCAGAAGTCCTCCAAATTCACTCAAAAGTTCCACTTTAAATAGAATATTCAGCTGGACTGATGAAAGGGGAAACAAATCCCATCCTTGTTTTGTCTTTTAAATAGAAAAGAATAGCATTTTAAAATAAACTAGTTTAGTTTTTATACAGACTCCAGAATTATTCTTATATCCTCTTTTTTAAAAAAAATAAAATATATTGTAATGGATTTTTATAGATTCTTAATTTCTGTGGTCATTAATGACCACTATATTTTGCTACTTCTGTGAAATATCCAGTAGAGCTGTCAAGAAATTAAGTTTGATAGATTCTTTATTCTCACATTTTTTAACATGAATTTGAGTCTGAACAAAATTTTAAACAATTTTAAACAATTTATAAGATTAAAGGAATTCTTAAAACTCAAGAGTACGCAAACTTGAAAATAGTTCAGCTCGAAAACAGACTAGAAGAGTTTGCCTTTTAGCAATGTGAGTCAGCATTGCATGTATTGATTCCAAACAACACAGACATTGGAGACACACGATGACCCAGTTTTAAAATGCATATTGTTGATTAGAATGGTCATTTCATTTTGGTGGCAGGATGAACAACACTGGACCACATCCAGGCTCTTAAAACAGTTAATGGCTGCCCTCCTCCAACAGATGGCCACTGTGTTTGTTTTATGGGGCAGTTTGGATCCATGGAGCTTACTGCATCCCTGGTTTATTGCAACTAGTTGTGCTACAGTTGGAAGAAGCACTTCCACAAGCAGATGAGGTGATGGTGTAATTTATACAAATAATTATCAACATGCAGTAAAACAACTGTAATGAAAGGATTAATTTCTAGTGACTTGAAGAAAGGGTTGGAGTCAAAGAGGGTAGGTTGTTACCAGTTGCTCATTCATTGATGACCTAATTTATTTTATATTATAACAAATTTGGTAATTGTTGATAGAAAAAGTCAAATACACATGCCTGCTTCCATTTATCTTAATGGTAGTGCAACATTAGACTGCAGCATGAATGAAAAGCTGGTGTGTTTCAATGCCTTGGCAGCTTGCAGTGACCTTCAGGAGAAATGAAATGCTCTGTTGGCTAGGGAAACAATTGAGCTAAAACCAGTCAGGCGCAGTAAACTCAGAGATACTCTTTCCAAATTAAAAGCTGTTAGTAGCAGCTCAAAACAAGGCAAAAAGTGAGAATGTAACATCTTGCTGCAAGGTAATTTTATGTGCAGATTAAAACAGGAGGAAAAAAAGCAAAGTTCAGATCTAAAGGACCTCCCATTAACTTGAAGAATTTGGAGATTAGATTGAACATTAGCAACCAAAGGTAGCTGATGTATGAACACACTATAGAAGCCATAACCTGTTGAAAAGCACCGAGATAAATTTGGGCTGCTGACCTTTTAGCACATTAGGGCATGAAATAAATCATTGGCTGCTAGTACTAAATTTGCTACAATCAAAATGCTTTCCAAGTACTTCTAGTTACAGAATTTTGCAGTCAAGAGCACTACATATCTGGAATAACCTTTTAATATTTCAATTATGCCTGAGTATTATGGACCCAATACTGCATTGTTGCATACCCAAAATTCCTATTAATGTCAATGGGTATTTCAGAGGATAAGAAAGAAAAGGTCAGGCTTTAAATCAGCCAGCAATGTCCTCATAAATTAGTGGTTATTTACAAACTGATAAAGAGCCCAGATTAATCTCTAATAAATTTCCACAGATTTCAGCTGCAATGCTTAGAAAGATATTATTCAGTGTTAAAATGCACTTCACCAGGTTCCCTTTCTTTATTGCATGGGTGTTGCTTCACAGGTGGGTAACCTGTAACAGTTGTAAGAAGTCACTTCAAGTGCAAACAATATTTTCCTCCTCTTTCTGTCTGTTCCAGAGCCCTTGTATGGGTGATGTACAAATAATGTTTTAAAGGAAAATAGTATTGATGAGACAGTATTTGGGGGAAAGAATTATACCTTCTTCTGTCCTTTTGCATTTTCCTGGCTCTAATGCCATGTAATTATTTTTCTCCTGGCAGAAGAAGTAATAATATAATCCATGCAGCACGTAATCATCGGCAAATGTCAAAGTGCATTCTGTGTCAGAAACTTAATTCTTTCACATGATAACTTGGGTAGGTAGAGCACTGACTGGCCAACCATTGTTCTTTTGAAAGCCTGGAGGAGTTTTTTGGGCTCAGCATCTTTCAAGATGAGACTTTGGAAGAGATAGTGAGAAATGCTGTCTCACTGCAGCAGGAGATAATGTTGGTTTAATTCTGCAAGGCCTCATTACAGTCTCTTTGTGAGGGGAATTGGAAAACTGTGGAAGGAAATATAACCCTGCTTTGTCAGTTGAAACTTAAAGCTCCCTCTCTTCCCCAGGTCAGCAGCATTTCCTGACCACATCAGCCCTGATGTGGTCCTCTACTTGTCTTGTAAATGAACCCCTTCCAACCAACTGTTAAGAGTTTTTTTTACAGATGGATGGATCAGTTGTTCATGAAAGTAATTAATTTATGGAGTGCTAACTTTAGCAGGGTCCTATATGTTAAGTATCTCAACAAATAACAATTAGCTAATTATCAAATCATTTTTATAGGTCTGTTTTTGCCCTTGAGCATCCAAGGGATCTTACTAGCTATGCCTGACTTGCGTTGTTACTTGCTTAGTATATTTTCCCTTCCCTGAAATAAGTATTCAAGGCATATGCTTTAATACTGCTCAGGGGAATACTTCTCCCCAATCAGGTCTCTGGTGAGATTTTCAGGGAACAGCATGTAGGAAGTGATTTTCTGCACAAATGTCTTAGCAAACTCAGAAGGCTGAAATTTGTAGGTTTCCTTCAATTCTGAGGTCCTGCTAGAATCTAAAGAGACAAGGAGAGGTCAGGCACCACACACTGGTTGCTTCTTAAATATAAATAAATACATATATACATACCTACATAAAGCTCTGGGAGTTGAATTCAGTCTCCTAGTTTCCTGCTCCTCAGTTTAACAACATCAAGGATAATATGAATGATCACATATGCCATGATAGTCTTGCTTGCTTTTGAAGTGTGATCCTCTGTTAGGACTTTTGCCATCCAGGGAGACATCGTTAACACTGCACTAAGATGACATACAATGGAAAGGTCATTATTCCACAACATCAATTCAGAAAAAGAAGGTAAAAAAACCCCAACCAAACCCTTCCCTAAGAACCCTTTTTGTATCTTTATTTTTAATTGACTATCAGCCTGCTTATGAGCAACTTTTAAAATCACTTCTTAAACTCTGTTCATTAAGTTTACCTGTATTTGGCCTTTCTTCACAGTTTCACTTACACTGTGGCCCCAGAAAATTTGAAGACAAAAACATCATGCACCTGCACTCTCAGAATATTGCTGGAGTTCAGAGCTCTGTACAGCTTGCTTGGCTCCCCGCATAATGCCCTGTTTGGCAAAGATATTCAGATAGTATGTCCCATTTATACAGTGCTCGCCGAGTTTGGTGAAGTACAGTGTGGGAGGATTTGGGAGGATGCTGTGATAATAGTTGACCTTGCAAGCAGTGATCA
>VZTU01019109.1:21394-56130 GCA_013400835.1 Zapornia atra
GGTGACAGCCTCGGGGGTGCACAGGACCCTGTCCCCACATCCCCATATAGCTGCGGGGTGGCTGCTCCCCAGGGCCTGGCCAGTGAGAGACGTCTTTGGCTCAACTAAAAGGGGTGTAAGAGGACAAGGGGGTGCCCAGGGTGGGGGGAGTTTAAGTTATAAAATAAGGAGCCAGGAGGCACTGAGGAATAAACCCAGAGTGCCAGAGTTGCCGGCTCCACTGCCAAGGACAGATGGAGGGTAGGAGGGTGGGGGGCAGCATGGGGGCTGCAGCCAGCGAGCCGGCCGGGCTGCTCCCCCCACATAACCAGGGTTGGGGGGCAGCTGCTTGTCCCTCCCCCCGCCTCCGGTTCAGAAAATATACCGGCTGCCTGGGGTGGCCCCACAAAGGAGCCGAGTGTGTCCAGGGTGATGGGAAAGGTCGGTGGGGGGCTAGGCGGGGGTCTCAGCAGCCCGGCTCTCCACGTCGCTAGCGCTGGGGGAGCTGCGGAAGGAGCGACGCGTGCTGTCCCCGGCATCCTGCTCCTCGTCCCATCTGTCGTAGGCGAAGGAGTGGCGGGAGCTCGGGGGGCTGCATGGGAAAGAGAGGGGTTAGTGAGGGGACTGGGAAGGAGGGCTCTATGCCCCATCCCTGGCTGCCGGGCACACTTCCCCTCTGGCTGTACCAGGAGCCATGGTGAGCAGCACGGCACGCTGGCACCCAGCTGGCTGCAGCCTTGCTCGCCTCCTTTTGTATTATTTCTGAGATATCTGGGGCATTCCCCACCGCCAGTGACTCATCATCAGGCCGAGCCGAGCCCACCCACTGCCCCCACCCAGGACCCTACAATCAGACACAGGCCATGGATGCAAACGTCAGTGCTCACACGAGGGTCCTGGCCACACTGTGCCCCATGGCTGGGTGCTGGAGGGGGGGTTTCTCCCTCCCTGCCCCACTGTGACGCATCCCAAGGATGGGCAGCGGGCAGCCCACCTGCCAGCACATATCCAAAAGGGTTTATTCCCTCCTCCAGCCTTTCTCCCATTTGAGCCCTTGGAAAAGCTGTAACTTGCCCTGCATGGCACACACTCTGCTCTGACATCACACAGGGCAAAGCGCCCCAAAGCCCGGCGGGATGATGCTGCTCACCCCTCAGTTCCTGCCACAGACACCCTGTATGGATGCACCCATCCTGACAAACACTGCCGAGTCCCAACTGACCACCCCAGCACCTTGACCATGGGTGCCCCCCCGCGCTCACACACTGCAGTGGGTGCATGTTAGTACTCGCTGCACTCCTCCCCATCGCCTTTGGGACCCACCACCATCCCCGGGGTGGTGAATGAATTCCCTGGGGTGAGCAGGGATGCTGTGCCACCCAGTGAGCTTAAATACCCTGAAAGAATAAATTCAGCCCCGTCCTGGCCGCTGGCTGGGGAGCCAGGAAGGGATTAAGCGCTTCCCAGTATCCTAATCCCAAATATACCACAACCTGGCAGCACAGGCAACTCCTGGTCCCTGCTGTGACTGCTCCCCAGAGCCAGAGATGTATTAAGGGTGCCCTGCAGCACCCCGAAATCAGGGCTGGCCACAGGCACAGTGGGGGGGGTCCCATCCTGGGGTGCCCAGAGGAGGTGGGCTCCATGCCCAGAGCTGGGGAAGGGTTAGGGGGAGTGGTTAGTGGCACACGGGGAGGTTCATGCTGCACTGCACACACCGCTCCCACCTCCTGCCTCAGTCGCTCTCAGGCCGGTACAGGTATTTCATCATCAGGCTGTCGACCTGCTTCTTCCGCTGCTTCTCCTCCTTCTTGGCCCGGCTGGGGCGTGCTGGCTCCTCACCCCCAGCCGCCCGCGGGCCCTTCTTGACACTGGAAGTGCTGCGGTAGGAGGCGGTGGAACCGGAGGAGGAATCGGAAGAGGAATCGGAGGTGGAACCCGAGTCGGATGATGACTCTTGCTTCTTCTTCTTCTTTTTGGATTTCTTCTTGGCCTTCTTGGCATGCTTCTTGGTGCTCTTCTTTTTCCGCTCCTCCTCTTCCTCAGAGGAGCTGGAACTGCTGTGGCGCCGGCCGGAGCGCCAGGAGAAATCGAGGGCAGATGCAGAGCGACGGAGGCTGCTGTGGGGGCGGTCGGCGGCACCCAGGGGGGCCGCGCTCCGCACGCTCCGGCGGTCGTCCCCTGAGTCGGCCTCGGGGCTGGAGCAGCCCCTGGCCCGTGGCGGGCGGTAGCTCAGCACCTCCTGGATGGCAGCTTCCAGGTCGGGGTCGAGGTAGGAGCGGTGCCCAACAGGGCGGGCGTCCCCAGGACTCCCCTCTTCGGAAGCAGCGCTGCGGGGCCGAGGGGGCACGGAGAAGCTGCGCCCCAGGGGGGGCTGCCCACGGGGCCCCTCATCCGTCTCTTCCAGACGGCTGCGGGCGAGGGAGAGCCGCGACTCGGGGCGACCTTCAGGCCCCCCACGCCGGCTGCGCAAGCTCCCAGGGCTGGAGAGGGCGAAGCTCAGCACTGAGTATCTCTCATCCCCCTCATCCCCATCCTCCAGCCCGCGCCAGGATGCGGAGGAGGCCCGGCTCACCGGGGCAGAGGCGACAGAGGCCTTCTCGTTATCAGCGGCCGAGAGGGACCAACGCTTGCCCAACCCTTCCCTCGCCCGGCCGCTGGCATCGGCAAAGGCGCGAGAGATGACGGACGCCCGGTCTTCAGCCTCACCATTCCGAGCTGCCTTCCGGGCAGCGCGCTCGGGGGAAGGCGTTCGCTCGCTGAGCGCACTGAAGAGCGTCTGCTCATCCCCACAGCCACCTATGGAATCCTTGAGGCCCGGCCGCTTCCTATAGCTCAGGCAGCTCAACACCGACACCGGCCTCTCCTCACCCTCGGGACCGTCCGGTGGGGCTGACCTGCTCCAGCAGCACCGCGGCCCCACGCACGCACCGGGGGAGACAAGAGAGAGATGGAGATGAGCGGGCGCAGCGGCGAGGCAGCCTCGGTAATTTGCGTCAGCGGGAAATAGCATCGTGGAAAAATGTCATGGAAATGGGGGAATTGTTCTAGCCTGGCACTTTGATTCCCCTTTCAAGTGCTGCGTTCAATTTATTTCATTGTCGGCTACCTGGAGCCGCCGCGTTTGATTCCCGACTTCAGAAAAGGTAGAATTATCTCCAATAACAAAATGTTTTACATCTGCACCACTGAATAAATTAAGGCAATTAAGAAAAACTAGCTCAGATCTTTCCCCCCCTCCCTTCCCTGCTTGGCGGTGGAGGGGGGAGCCCCCTGGGACTCCCAGAGCCCTGCTAGGAAATTGGGTTTGGATAAAAGCAATCTGCGCTCAGCAGGCAAGTGCTGTCCCCGGGGAGCACAAGCAGGGCTGTGTGCCCCAGTCCCACGCTGGCCCTGTGCTGTGGGGGGGCACCCAGGCATGTGTCCCCGCTCTGCCAGGGGTTGTGCGGGCAGCTGGCGTCTGCCAAGGGGTGTGGGCAGGGATGCGGCGGAGCTGCCAACATGGAAGGGAGGGAGAAAGGGAGGGACGGAGGGAGGAATAGATGGATGGATGGATAGGAGGTCCAGCCCCAGAAGGGGAAGGGGGGATGATGCACAGGGCCGGAGCCCAGCACTGCGACCCCGGATGAGGCAGATGGGGTGGGGGGCTCCAGATATCCCTGCATCTCTGGGGTGGGTCCCCATGCTGCAGCAGCTGCGGTGCTGAGAGTGGAATGCTGGGGAGGGGGACCAAGGGTCCCCCCTGCATGAGGACACATGTCCCCAGTGGAGACTGAACCACCCACCAACATTAACCCTTCCCTGGCCACCACAACACAGCACCCCGAGCATCATGTACCGTGGGTGCCCACCCTGTGAGCCTAGCACCCAGCCCAGAACCCAGCCCTGCACCCACCTGCCACCCTTCAGGCTGCCATCATCCGAGAGTGCTTTGGAGGAGCCTTTGTTCTTGGAGAGCCAGGACTTCACCCCGTCCACGCGCTCCTCCAGCTCGGAGTCCACGTCCGAGTCACCATCGCTGTCAGAGGAGCAGGTTGGGGCAGAAGAAAGCAAGAAATGAGCATGTGGTGGCATTTTGGGTACGGGGAGGCAAAACTGTGCTGGCACTTGCCAACCCCCCCTTGCCCCAGCACCTGCTGCATGAGCACCCTGACATGGGGTAAAACCTGGCCCCTCTCCATCCCCTGGTACGCAGCCTGCATGCGTAGGGCTCGACCTGCGAGGTAGGGCCTCCCCAAAGCACAACTGTGCCTCACACACCCCTCCCTGAACCCCCAAATCACCCTGTTGCCTAGTCAAGATCCTCCTGTACCCTCTGCCCGACATCCCCTGTTGCCACTGCATGACTCTGGGGCTGGGTAGGTAAGAGCAGTGCCAGCATCGAGGCAGCGAGGGGCAGCAGGCAGAGCAACAGCTCCCAAAACACGGGGAGATTTCCAGCTTCAGGGCCGGGAAGGAAAAAAGAGGCTTCATTTTATGGGCCACCATCGAGTGCAAAATGACAGCGAGGAAAAGCAATGTCGATAGCCCTGGGTAAACAGGAGTTTAGCAGGCAGAACAGAAACGACTCCGGCAAGGCAAGCGCAGGAGCGCAACGGGCAGATTTACAGCCCTGCCGTGCCAGAGAGGCCCTGATTTACATCCCAGCATTAAAAAAAAAGCCCTATCTGGCTTAAACCATCTAATTTATAACGTCTGTTGGTAACCATATTGATTGCCTTTAGAAAGGAGGTGCCGTACGCATTGCAAAATCCATTCCTCCACGTTAAAAGCATCCCCCGCATAAATCTCCCTTAATACCTAACTGCTTACTGCTTTCATTAGGGTTATGGCAGCACCGGCGGGATCTATAAGGAAAATCGAAGTGGCACGGCCCTCCCCACCCCCCTCTCTCTCCCCCCCGCCCCGCCGCTGGCCGGTGAGATGTGAAGGCTCCCACCGAGCCGCTGCCGGGGAAGAGATATATCACAGGATCTTAAACGGCTGGTTTATCCGCCCGGCGTTGGGTTTATTCCCTGCCTGGGGACAGCGGCAGCCGGCACGAGGGATGGGCTGGGATAGACCCAGCATATGAATCCTCCTCGTTAAATACAAAGCAACGTGCCATGCGGTCCGTCACGTGCATATCCCTGCAATACAGCCAGGGAACGCTGGGCTTGGGGAAAAACACCCCAAACAATAACACCCTCCCACCCCCCCCCAACAACGAGCCCCGTAAACAAACTCTGGGGGCAGATGAGGATTTAGAACCGGTGGAATTAAACGCTGTATCCAGGTGAGCGTGCGCCGTTAGTTCAGTGGGACCCAGGTCACAGAGGAGCGACCATGGCAGTGGATATTAATTATCCATGACAGCGGGACGCCATCACCACTCCACGCTTGCCATTAGCCATGCCAGAGCATCACGTACACCCCCCTCCACCCCAGCTCTGGGGACTCGTTCCCTGCCCGTGCCCCCCTTCCCGCGCGGGATGCGGTTATGCGCCGTGCTGTGGGTGCTGTTAGGGGCATGCGGAGGTGGGCCAGTGGCATGCGGGACCCCGGCCCGTGGGGGTGAGGTGAGGGTTATGGGAAGAGGGGGGAAGGAAAGAGGAGCTCCTCACAGTTTATTCTTTCTTTTCTGATACTTTGCCACCATATTCTGCAAACTGGGAGGGAGTTGGGGTGGGGTGTGGGAATCAGGGGGTTGGGAGGGGAGGAGAAACACAACAGAAAAAGTACATCAAAGGAAGGGAAAATAAACTAAAAAGGAATAAAAACCAAGTGGGTGAGAGAAAATGGGGTAAAATAAATGGGTGGGAAGGGCAGGGGAGAGTGGTGTGGGAGCTCTGCACCCCTGGTGTAGGGCTGCACCTGGCTGGATCCCAGCATCTTGGGCTGGATCCCAGCATCTTGGGCCAAATCCCAGCGTCCTGGGCTGGACTAGATCCCAGTGTCCTGGGCTGGACTGGATCCCAGTGGCCCAGCCCTGTGCTGCGCTGGCTCTTGGGGCTGCCCGGGCTGTTTCCAGCCTGGCAGCACAGCCCTGGCTGCATTCCAGGCACCTCCATAAGCAGGTGAAGCTGCACGGGGGCTGCGGGTGCAGGAGGGGTGGGTGTGGAGATGCATGGAGTGACGCACACGTGCACAACACGTGGATGGGCAGGTGCATGGACAGACATACGTGTGCCTGATGCACGGATGGATGGATAGAGAGATGGCATCCTGCCAGGGCCAGGCAGAGCCGAGGGGCTCCTGTGGCATTTCAGAGGTGGGAAGGAAAAGCAGTGAGTCCCGGTGACGTGCCTTTTGCGTGGGAACCAGGCCTGGGTGCTCTCACCTGTTGATGAGGTCCTCATTGCTGTCACTCTCCATCTCATCCTCAATGGCTGCCTGCAGGTCCCCGATGCGCTTGAAGGCCAGCTTCAGGTCCGATTGCAGGCTCTGGTTGGCAGCTTCCAGGCTCTCGAGGTCCATCTCCTGCGGGCAGGGAGCGGGGTGAGTCAGGTACCCTGGGGAGATCCCCACTCCCCCCAAAATCCCCGCCCTTGTTCCTGTCACAGTCGCCTCACCAGCTCGTGCTTCTTGCGGCTGGCCTCCGCCTCCTTCTTGGCCAGTTCCCCCATCTCCTCCTTGACGTCGCGGAGCTGCCGCTGCAGCCGCTTGTTCTGCTCCTTCTCCCGGTTTTCAGCAGCCGCGCGTTGATCCCGCTCCTCCGTCAGCTTCTCCATGTTCTCCTTCAGCCGTGTGGCCAGGCTCTGCCAAGCAGCGGGCACGGGGTCACCTCTGACCCCCGCCCCCCCATCCATCCCTCACCCTGCAGCAACACCCACCCAGGGCTCACGCGAGGACGGATCCCATCCCAACGGCTTTACCCAAGGAGATGGAGGAGACATGGAGACACCCCCTCCTTCCACCCCACCACCTCCTAGGGCCAGGGAAGGGGCAGAACAACCTCAGGGGCTTTGCCGAATTGGAAAAATAGATTTAACTGTGTGTGAAGTAATTACAGTGTGTAACGTAGGGAAAAAATAGCTCCCATTCTCCCCCAGCCGCTGAGCCAGCCGCTGCATATTTATGGCCCCGGCAGAGAGAGCAGGGAAGGGAAATAACAGCTAGGAAAATATTAAGAGGAGAGCTAAGCTGCTCCGCTCCCCCGGCAGAGCAGCAGAATATAAAGCAGGCTGCGTTTAGCGGGGCTGGGAGAGTCTATAATTTCCCTAAGTCAATGCAAGGAAATAGCAGCATTTTGCCGGGCTGGGTGGTGGATTACTGTTATTGGTGCTCACAGGGAGCCTTCCCCATGGGGATGAGGATGGGCTGCTGGAAGGGAAAGGCTGGCAGGGAAAGATCCCGGAGAGGGGGTGTTGGGGATGTGCTTGGCGGACCCCCCCTTCCTGGGCAGCTTTTCATCGTGGTGTTGTGGCATCTCTGTCCCAGCTGACGCCAAGGGAGAGCCCGGTGCCTACCTCCAGGCGCTTGACTTGGGTCCGTTCGAACTCCAGCCTGGTTTCCAGCTCGCGGATCTTGGCCTCTTGCCGGCTCACCAGTGACTTGTCCACCATGGATTGCTCCAGGAACTCCAGCTGGCTCTGCAGGCCTTGAAGCTGCAGGGATAGGGGGGATGGGAGGCACACACACAGCCTCAGCCTCTACCACCACCTCCCTGGGTCCCTGCCACGCCACACCAGAACGCAGCTGCCAGCCGTGCTGCTCCCACAATGGACAGCACCCCATGGGACTGCTCGGCACCTCCCAGGGTGCAGAAGAACTCCCTCCTCTCCAGTGTGGGTGGCAGGTCTCTAGAGTCCCCATTTTCACCCTGGCTTCACTCGGGGTACATGCCCATGCTTGATGTCAGCGCTGCCCACCTTCTCCTGCAGCTCCTGCTTCTCCTTGCTGACCTCCTCCAGCTGTGCTTGGAGATCGTTCATCTGCGCCAGGTCCCGGGATGCCTGTGGGACACATGGGGCCCATCAGGGGGGACCCACTGCACTGGGTGCAAAAGGGGTGTCATGGTGGGGTGGGAGTGCTGCAGCTGCTGCCAACCCTCACCTGGGCCACAGCTGCCTTGTGCTTCTTCATCAGCTCGTTCATGTCCTCCTGGTCCTCCTCCAGCCGACTCTGCACCTCGTTCTTCTCCCGCTGCAGCCGGCTCAGTTGCTCCTCCAGCTGGGGGGAACCGCCTGTGTCTCCCACTGTGCCCCGGGAGAGGGGTACCCACCCCCCAACATCACCCCGAATGGTGTGGGGTCACCCAGCAGGCATGAGCTGCCCCAAATGGGGGTCTCCCCACCTGACCCCAGTATAGCTGGGGCACGGCCCCATCATGGTGTGTCGCACCCCAGGAATACTTACTGCTGCCTTGGCCTTGGCAAGGTCATCGATCTGTAGGTGAAGGTCTTCGATCTCCACCTCCATCGACTTGCGGGCCTTGACAGCGGCTGCGCAGGTGAATTCTGACTCCTCCAGCTGCAGGGACACGGCTCAGCACCCAGCCCGGGGATGGGGACACCCTGTGTCCCCTCAAGGGCTGCAGTTTTGGGGGTGTCTGGATGCACACCTGGTTCTTGAGCTGGGCAATCTCCCTCTTGCTGGGCGCGTTGTTCTTCAGGTGATCCAGCATGATCTGTGCATCGGCCAGCAGCGCCTTCGTCCTCTTCAGGTCCCGGCGCAGGCGCTTTTCCGTCTCAAAGTCCCGCTGGTTGGCCTGTGGTAGGGGGGGGCCATGCCAGGGCACCGCACTGGTGGGACGCCCATCCCACCATGGCCACCTTGCCTCAGGGTACCTAAAGTCAGGTACTTGCCCAGCTGCCCTGTGCCCTACCTGCTCACTGACAGCAGATAACTTGCTCTCCAGCTCCCGTTTCTCTCTCAGCACCTTCTGCTTGTCCTCATACTCCTCCTCCAGCTGCACCTCCATCTGCTTCAGCTGGGGGACAGCCCAGGAGAGCAGGTTAGGGTGGTTGGAAGGGGCTGGGACCCTTCTTCATCCATCCATCCATCCATCCATCCATCCATCCATCCATCCATCCATCCATCCATCCATCCCTCCCTCCCTCCCTCTGAGATTGCCAGGTGACCCCACAGGCCGGGTGTTTGCACAACCAGAGGTGTAAAGCCTGGCGTGTGCTGGCCCGGGCAGCAAAGGGACCAGTCAGACCTGCCAGGCCAGTGGAGCCAGGCTGTGGCTGGCCGCGTGGGAGCCAGGCGCTGCGTGACTGTGCCCGGCTGGCAGCTCACAACACCCAACCGGGGCACGGGGACACGCATCCCGACCCCTCCTTGGACAGGGGGGCCGTGGCGGAGACGTACCTTCTTCTGGCAGGACTGCCGAATCTCCTCCACCTCCTCGTCACGGCTCTCCACCTCCTTGGCGTGGGTCTGCCGCAGCCGCTCCATCTCCATCTCCAGCCGCAGCTTGGCCTGCAAACGTGGGGGGGATGCGGTTAGACCAAAGGGAACAGGGGGACACCCCCACGCCACTCCCTGGATACCACTCACTCGCAAAACCCCCCAGTCCGAGGCCGACTGGGCTGCCCGCCCCAGGGGGACCTGCCGGGCCATGGCACGAGGGCCGAGAGCCCTGTCGGCAGCTGTGATGCCTGAGCAAACACCAGGCTGAGGGCAACTGCCTCCTCTTCCTGGGCAAGCCCGGCCCAGGTAATAACAGCCCTGCATGAAACCACCCCGCCCAGAAACCTCGCCCCTCCCCGCTGTACCTGCTCCAGCATCTGGATGGTCCCAGCTTGCTCATCCAGTTCCTCCTCCTGGTCTTTGACCTTCGCCTCCAGGTCCCGCAGCTGCTTCTTCACCTTGGCCAGCGAGGCCTCGTCCTTGGACTCCTGGGAGGAGATGTCCTGGAGCTCGGCCTCCAGCGTCTCCGCCTTCTGTGTCAGCCCCGCGATGTCCGAGTCCTTGTCCTGCGGAGAGAGGGGATCATCGTCAGCCTGGGGCACCCACTGGCTGGGGGAACTACGGAAAGGACTCCGGGGACCACTCGCTCACCTCCAGGAGCTGCTTGAGGCCAAAGACCTCGGCCACCAACACGTCCTTCTCACGGCTCAGCTTCTCCCTCTGCAGCCTTTCCCGCTGTGCCTCCTCGTGCGCCTGTGAGAGCTCGCTGTCGAACCTGTGCAGGGACAGCAGGGACACCGGGGTGGACACTCAGCACCCCACAACCAGCACTGGGGATGGATCCCCAGCCCCATGCTGCCAGCACCGTATCAAGGCATCCCCAGCCCATGGCAGCAGGCGCCGGGAAGAGCGGTATGCTGCCGTGTACTCGTTTGAAACATGCTGTTGATGAGGCTTTAATTGCCAGCACAGCGGCGTGGAGCCACTTAGAGAAAACTCCTCCCAATGCCTTCGCTCCGTGGCTAATGGAGAGCACGGCGCCTGCAGCGCAGACCCCAGCAGCCCCAGCAGCTGCCCTGTGGCAGCAGCACGTGCTGACGGGGACCCATGGCTGCTAACGGCGGGGATTCGGCTAACGTGGAGACACCCTGGGACTCCACACCCTCCAAGCAGGATGCAGAGGGTCTGCAGGACACACAGAGGAGGTTCCGACACATGGAGGGGGTCTCCAGTGGAGACTCGCACTTGCAGCAGCTTGGTTTTCCCAGCCACAACCCAGTGCCACGGTCCCACGTAGGGTGGCACCAGTCCCATCCCTGGAGGGGACCCGGGGAGAGAATGCTCAGCACAGCCTGGAGCTGGGCAGCACCAGGGCAGTCTCTGCTAATGCCCCTGGGATGGGATCAGCTGAGTTTGCTCCGAAATCGCTGCCTTTGGGGCTTGGAAAACAACCCTGTGCTTGAGTTTGTGACCTGCATTAAACACCTCGGCAGCTAATCCCCATTTTTACTCGTGCTGGGTAATAAACAGCTGCATTAGCACAGACTCCAATCCGCGGAAATTGAAATTAATTAGATTGGATTCTCTTGCTGTATTTGTGTGTGTGATCATTACCATAATGAGATGAAAGCGTCCCTGCTGCTTAATAACGTTAGCAAACTTTGGGGTTGGGAGAAGGGACGGGATGAGAGCAAGTGCTGAGCAGAGCCACAGGGCACGGGCAGCCTCCACGATGGCGCATGGCCCCATGCCAGGGGATCACTCAGCTCTAGGCTCCCCAAAAGGGAATCAGGGTCCCCCAGCAATAAATAAATCTGACTCGGGCATCCTCATCCTGCTGAAAACACCTTGGCCAAGCAGGAGCTGGTGAAATGCCCAAATCCCTGCTAAAATGGTAACGCTGCTTTGCAGCGAGGATGCCATCTCCCCCCATGTGCCCCCCCCCCACTGCTGGCACACGGTTCTCACCTCCGCTGCTTCTTCTCCAGGTCGTGGTTACGTCCTTGCTGGCCCTCAAGGTGCAGTTTGGTGTCCTGCAGCTCTGCAGCCAGGCGCTGGCACTTCTTCTTCAGCTGCTGCAGCGCCCGCTGGCTCTCCTCGCTGTCTGCCTGCAGGTCTGTCAGCTGCAGGCAGGAGAGCAGTCAGGGCTCCAGGAGGCCACCACGTCCCCACTGCCCTGGCCACACACTCCCTCAGCTCCACGCAGGGAGCAGCTGCCCCCTTCCTGCTCATCCCCATGCCTCATGGGGGGACACTGGGGAGTCCCGGGGCTGAACCCCACTCACCCTCCGCTCCAGCTGCCTCTTGCCCTGCTGCTCCACCTCCAGCTTGTCCTCCAGCTCCTGCTGCAGCCGCTTCTTGGTGAAGTCAATCTCCCGCACCGCCCGCTCGTATTTCAGCCGCCATTCACCACCTGCACAGGGAAAGAGGGGCTGGGCAGGGGGGGCGCAGGGCCCCACAGGTGGGCAATGCTGCCCTGGAGAGTGGGGCATGGTGCCATGACCTCAGGGCACCCAGGGTGTGCTGGCAGCAAGTGACGGAGGCAGGACTGTACCTGAATCATCATCGTCGAGCTCCCCGTTGAGCTCGGCTGCCCGGATGAGCCGAGCCTCCATCACTTCCATCTCCATCGACTCCATCTGCTTCTTCAGAGCGTCATACTTGGCCTACGAGGGGACATGGCTGCAGTGAGCACCAGGGAGGGGTGGGAGATTCTGCGAGGTCGGGGAGAAGCGCCTGTACCTGCAGGTCCTTCATCTCCTTCTCAGCCCGCAGCCTCTCGGCTGTCTCAGCATCCAGCAGCTGGGAAGCCGACTCGCCGGTGTTTCGCTCGTCCGTCAGCTCCGATGTCAGCTCTGTGATCTGAGAGGGGGATGTGGGAGCAGGACCATGGGCAGGTGCTGGGGCAGGCACAGCACCGCACCCCACCCCGGTGCCGCGAAGGACCTACCCTGCTCTCCAGGCGGTCGCTGTTGAGTCGGAGCTCGTTGCGCTCCTTCTCCACCTTCTCGAGTTTGCTCTTCAGCTGTTGGATCTCTTCCTGCAACAGAGCGGGCGGTGAGGGAGGGGGGCAAGCACAGGGGGAAGAGGTTGGCAGGCAGGAGCCTGGCAGGTCTCCTCACTCCCCTCCCATGGCTCTTCCCCCTGCCAGTGCTTGGGGGGGCGGGCAGGGTGAGGGCTTCCCAGGGCGGGGGCTGCTTTCCCCTGCCAAGGGCTGCACAGGGACTTTCCCCAACCCGCTCCGCCGCCATGCCGACTCCAAACCCATAAATGGTGTCGAAACACTCAGCAAAGCCAGAGAGGGGGTCCCCCCACCCCCCAGGAGAGGGGGTGGGAGTAAACCCACCCGGCAGGAGCTCGCCAAAGGGTTTGGATGCACCCAGCCCAGGTGGGGAGGGAAGGGGCCCACCAGGATACCCGGGGACCACCAGCCAGCACTGGGGCAGGGTGCCTGGCTGCCAGCTTCAAGCACATCCTTCTCTCCCCGCCTCTGATCCCAGCACAGGCTACAGGAGCGGGGTGAGGGAGAGGAGGGGGCCCAGATGTCCCCACCCCAGGTGCTCGTCCTCAGTGGGTCAGGGTGAAAGCTGAGCTCAGCAGCAGCTCGGTGCAGTGTCTGGTTGCTCAAAGCCCCTGCATTCGCCTCTCGGCACAGGGTTTCATTTCCATTCCCCACACCTTGTAATTGGGCTCATGCAACAGCCGGCTCTCGGGGCACTAACGACATGCTGATTTGCAATTAGGGAGCAATTCAAGCCTGGTGCTGGTGGGGCTCAGGGCAGCAGTGGTCCTGCATCCCACTCCTGCCATGGGGCCCTGCCAGCACCGCCCCACCCCCACCCCTCAAGGCCACCCTGCACCATCCAGAGTCCCCAGCATACAGAGATACCCACGTCTTTGCCACGGATCTGGTCCTCAGTGAGCTGCACCTCGATGAGGGGGCGAACGGTGGTGAAGAGCTTCCACCAGGGCCAGTCCTTCACCCCCTTATTCTTCTTGATGTTCTTCTGCACGCACCGGATGGCCAAATCCTGGATCTGCGCAGGGCACAGGATCAGCAGGGCGTCAGAACAGGGAGCAGCCGGCGGTGGCGGTGCAAAGCAGGGTGGGCGGGCACTCAGCACCCCTGTCAGCACCCCAGCACGCTCCCCTTCATTAGCACTGGGGCTAATTGCTTCTGGTTTATCTGCTGTTTGGTTCCCTCCAAGCACAGAGCCGGCGAGGCGCTGCCAGGGTGCCGGCTTCACACCCTCTTTAATAATACAAGTAGGAGCCAGTACGCTGCTTCATCCTGCTGCACCAATGCCCAGCACCCTCCTCGCCGGTTCTCCAAGGCCCCCCTGGTTCTCCTGGGCCCCCCACGGCTCCCCACAGCTGGACGGGTGCAGGGGGGGAGGCGGGAGGAGGAGGTGCTGGCCCAGGCAGCAGCAGAAAGGCTGCACTGCCCATTTTAGGCGAAATTGTTCAGCAGAGCGGGGAGGGGAGAGACGCTGGGACGAACCTTTCTCTTCTTGAACTGCTGCCGTGCCAGGAAGCCCCTGCACGCTGCCTGGAAGAGGGTGATGTTCCTGCTGGTCTGTGCATCCCGCTGCTCTTCCAGCCTAGCCAGTGACCCGGCCCGGAAAAATACCTGTGGGATGGGAGCAGGGTGAGATGCTGATGGGTGCCGGCATCTCTCCGGCCACGTCGTGCCACCCTCCCTCCACACCGGGCGGCAGGGACGCAGCGGGGATGCAGCTTTTCCCTCTGTGGCTGCTGATCGTGTCCTGCTGCAGGGGTTTTATTCCCCAGGCACGAGGAATGCTGTAGGAGGGAGCGAACAGTGCTGCCCTTGTGCTGCCCAGCCGTGTTATGCCGAGTCGTGCCGCCCACCCTTGCCCTCTGCCGCTGCTGGCGCCTGCAGCCAGCATCCGGCGTCATACCCGGCTCAATCCCATGTGGTAGCTGCTCTTCTCCAGGTCTAATGACTCCAGGAGCTCCTCCACTGCCTGTGGGGAGGGAAAGGTGTCAGGGCCAGGCTGGGAGCACCCTGGGGTGCAGAGGAACCCCGAACAGTAGTGCCAGCCCCAAGCATGGGGCACGTACCCGCTTCTCGTCCACCACGATGTAGTTGCGCCCGTGCTTCTTGGTCAGGTGTGGGGCCAGGACATCGAAACGCCGCCTGAACTCCGCAAACACCATGTGGTCTGGGTAACCTGGGGGAAGCAATGGAGAGTGGGGGCTGGGGTGGGGGCAGTTGGGATGCCTAGGGGATGCTGGGCACACCCCGACTCCCTGGAGCACATCTTTTGAGAGGGCTGAGGAGGGGTCTCCCTGCATTCTTGAAGCTCCCCCTTGGGATCAGGCACAACTGGAGAGCCCCGATCCTGCCCAGAAGGTTTTCCTTGGCCATGTCCTCCTGCAATTTTGGCTGGGATCTGGAGCAAAAGCAGCCAGATCCCGCCTCGGGGGAGCTCAGGGACACGTGTGTGTCGCCTGTGCAAGCAAACAGGCACCACTCGGAGCTGCAGCCAATGTCTGCATCAGGCTCGTAGCGCTGAGCCTCCACATCTTAATTAACGACAGGGTATTGATAGGGGACGCTGACCCTGGCACAGTCAGCCGGCCACGGCCATCGATCCGGGAGGTGTGCAGGCAGCATCGATTTCCGATGGCTGCAGGAAGGGTCCAGCCTCCAGGCAATAAACCCCTCAGCTGAGCGGCCAGCCGCGCATATTGATAAATGCTTTGCTGAGCACGACCCGGAGTCCCTCGTCCCGTCGGGACAGGGGCTGGCTGCCAGCGGGAGAACTGCCAGGAGCCGGCGGCACCAGCAGAGACAGCCAATTAAGGCCATGACTGTCCCCGGCGCAGATAACGGCCCCGCACAGGGAGGGGGGAACAGGGACAGTGCTGCCTGGGGGAGGGCAGCTGGCAGCCGGGAGCTTGGAGCACGCCTTGAAGGGAGTCCCAGAGTGGGGTGGGTTTTGGGTCCCCAGGGAGGAGATGCAGCCAGGAAACTCGTGGCATCCATCCCTGCAACAGGACGTGCTCCGCAGCCCCGACATCCCGCTGCCGCCAGGTGCTCACCTTGGCGGTACATGCGGAGGGCATCAAGCAGGCGGGACCCACGGAGCTGGGCACGCAGGAGGGGCACGTCCAGCTGCATTAGCCCGGCCTCACAGTGCTCCGACGGCAGCTCCAGCTCGCTGCCACTCACCCGCCGGCATGGCAGAGCCCGGGGTTCACCACCACTGCCCGCTGCCTTGGGCAGGAAGCAGTGTACGAAATGGAGCTTGGACTTCTTTATGCTGTCGATGAGAGCATCCTGCAGGCATGGGAGAGAGGGGTGAGCATGACACGCAGCGGGGCCCCGCTCGGACCCAGTGACCCCCCTCCTTGGACCCCCACCCTATCCCAGCTCACCACTTGCAGCTTGATCTGGATACAGAGGGACTTCTTCTTGACAGCAGCCACACCGGTGGTGAAGGTCTTGCGCATGCTGGTGGCCCGGCGCAGGGCCAGCTGGGACCCTCCCTCCAGCCCCGCCACCGAGCCCGACAGCACCAGCGCCGACCCACCACGGCCAGCAAACAGGCTGCTGATGACCTTCCTGTGGGGCACAGAGGGGATGTCACCCCCAAAATCACCTCCCCACCATGCTGTGCTCCCCCCCACCCTCTCCCCAGCCCTGGGACCCCGCTCACTTCTGCGACTCCTGCAGCAGGACAGAGGCGTTTTGGGAGGCCGGGTTGTGCTTGACGTAGTTGAGCCAGCCAGTGGCATCGTACTCCACCCAGTTGGTCCCTGAGCTGTGGCCCAGGAGGAAGTGTCGGGGCTTGTCACTGGGGAGCAGTGGGTTTTGCCCTGCGAGGAGACACAAGCAACGCTGGGCACGGCCCCAAGGAGCAGTGCTTTGCCAACACACAGCCCCATAGTGCTGGACCCCACCCTCTCACCTTTCTTGCCCCCTTCCTGGGGGCCATAGTAGGAGAAAAGCCGCTCCAGCAAGGTGTCCTCGTTGCCACCTGGCTGCAATGCCTCCTCCTCCAGCAGCCACAGCAGCCCCCGTGCCTCATCTGTGCGGGCCAGCGACCGGACCTGAGGGCAACATCGTACTTGCACCCATCCTGGGACACCAGTGTATTCCAAGGGTAGGGATGGGGGTTCCCAGGGGACCTGGACCACCCTGAGACGATGCAACCTCGGCCACCACCAGCAGCAAGGCAAAGCAGGACCACATGAGAGGGCCGCTGCTTGATGCAGACCCAGCAGGTAAAGAGTCAATGTGTAACACTCCAGGCAAGATGCTCGCTGGGGTGGGAAATGCCATGCTCAGGCAACTCTGGGATGAAACCCAGCACAGGGCTGATGCTAGCAGCAGCCCCACAGTCTCTGCAGCCTCCTCCAACAGGGACTGGAGCACCCTGGGGACCTGTCCACGCTGGGGACCAGAGCATCTTGGGGACCTGTGCACCCTGGGGACCAGAGCACCTCAGGGACCAGAGGGCATCAACCATTGCACCCCAGGGACAGGAGCACCCCAGGGATCACCCAAGGTCTCCAGCCCCTGGAGTGCAGGTGGTCACCATGGCTGGGGATGCAGCAAGGATGCTCTCCTGGCCGAGCACTCGGGTCAGCCCCTCTCTTTCCCCTTTCTACTGCCCAAGGGCCAGGAAAGCCACGGTGCAGCCGCGAGGTGGGTCCTTACCAGTGCCTGGTGCGAGGGCTGGTCTATGGCTGCTACCGAATCGGAGGAACCAGGCTCGGCATCAGCCAGGGCGAGCTCTATGTTCTCCTGGCAAGGGGGGAAAAGAGGAGCACTCAGTGCCCAGGCAGAGGGGGTGATCTGGCAGCAGGTTGGTCTCAGTGGGGTCTAAGCAGGAGATGGAGCTTTCCCAGCATCCCGCAGCCCCACTGTGCTGGCACAGCACAGAGCAATGCTGGGTGCCAAGGGAGGAGCAGGACACGTGGAGGGATCTCTGTAGGNCCAGGCACGTCTGCGGCAGAGCTGCAGGCAAAGGGGCTGCCAGTGGTGGGAGCCCCGGGAATGGTGGGAAGAGCAGGATTCAGGGGAGATGATGGCATCCCCGATACCTCCTTGTAGCGCTCCAGCTCGCGGGCGAAGGTGCGCTGGTGGAAGAGGAGCTGCAGGCGCTCCTGGGCGTAGTTATGGCAGAGCTCCTCGAAGGTGGCCCCCCGGCTCTGCCCTGCCAGCTCAGGGTTCTGCGCCCCAGGGGTGTCCACCACCGTCACCGAGCACACTGAGTGCTGGCTTGACTTCAATGCCCTGTGAGAGACAAGGGGCCAAGGGGGTGCTGTTGGTTTGGCCCTCCCTGCCAGCTCCCAGGTCCCACATGGACCGCCCCCCGCAAAGCATACCTATTGAGGAGGGAGATGAGGAGGGTGAAGAGCTCGGAGTACAAGCCGGCCGCCATGCCCTCCAGGCACTCCAGCGCTGTCAGCTTGGGACCTGGCCGAGACAATGCTGCGTGTCCCCAGCCTGGAAGGGACAGACCCCACTGTCCCCAACACCCTACACCCTACCTGTGCTGCCGTCGCCCAGGGGCGGCTCGTCGGGGCCCTGCCGGAAGGAGGTGGATCGCTGCAGGGTGCCCTTGGGCTGGTGCTTGAAGATGGAGGACGAGAGTTCCTCCAGGCTGCAGCCCAGCAGGTAAGCGGCTTTCTGGGCCCACTCGTGCCGTGCAAACTGCTTCCTCCCGGCTGGAGGGTGGAGAAGGGGGCTCAGAGCCAGCTGGGGCATCCCCCCCCTCCAAACAGGGGGGATGTTTGCAGCAAGCCCTGGGACAGTGTCAGGGTCCCCCAGGGATGCTGTGCACAGCAGGAGCACGTGGCTGGTGACGGAGGGCTGGGGAGTATGTTTTGGGGTCTGGTGAGAGGAGATGGGGGCAGTTAAATGGGTTCATGCCTCTGCAGAGCTGAGCCCGGAGCCACGCCATGGGGTGGGGAGCAGGGGTCACCCCTCACCACTGCTGCCTGAGGCAGTGCTGGGGGTTCTGAGCCCCCCACCCTGGCTGTGGGCACCCAGCAGCCCTGCCGCAGCACGGCAGGACAGACGTGTGGGGCCAGACACAAGCACAGAGATGCTAGGGGAGGGCAGGGGGAGTGGGAGCAGGTTAATGGTGACACGCAGGGACATGGCAGCGGGAAGGGGGCGGCACGTGGGAAGGGGAAGCCAGGGACACGCGCAGAGAACAAGACTTTACCTTCGTCGGCGTCTGCATTGCAAAAGGGCAGCATGCACCATGCAAACAGAGACAGGGGTTAGGAACAACAGCATGTGACAACGCCAACACGCGGCACGGGGACGCCCTCCTGCCGAAACACGCCACGCACACGCACCGCCGCGCCACGCACATGCCAAGCGCCTGGTCTCCCTCAGCCAGCACTGCAGTGAGACGCCACGAGCCAGCACAGAGGCCCCATCCCCTGCGAGCCCCAGCTGCGCCGTGGGTGGGCATCGGTGGGGAGCAGCTCAGCTCTGCCCCAGAGCCTGGGGTGCAATCCAGCCCAGTACAAGGGGGGGCCAAGGAAATGGGGGCTGGTGCGGCCAAGCTGGCTCTGAGCATCCCCAGAGTGCGTGAGGTGTAGGGGAGGCTCCAGGAGCAGCACAGAGCTGTGGCTGGGATGCTCGCCCCAAGCAGGATGTAGGATGCTCCCCTCTGCGCAGGATCTGGGGTACCCCCCAGAAGGCCCCCATGAAGAGGCTCCCAGGCTGCCCCAGCATCCCTGCAGTGGCTGCAGCAGGGCCCTGCTGCCCTCTAGTGCCTTGCAGCAGCCCACGGGCCACCACTGAACCCTGAGACTCCTCCGAGCTCTCCCACCCTGTTCCCCGACTCATCTTTTCCCCCAGGGCTGCAAAATCCCCCAGTGCAGCTGCCAGTACCAGGCACCCATTTTGGGGGTGCTATGCATGGGTCCTCATGCCAGCAGGGCTTCCAGCACCATGGGGGGCAGGCAAAAGCCCCGGGGGAGAAGAGCAGCCCCGTGAAACTGAATTCATCGCCCCCAGGGAGAGCAAAGCTGGTGCCTGTCAGAGCAAGCCCTGCAGCCCGTGGGGAGCTCAGAATGCCAGGGCAGCCCTTCCCCAGCCACCTCTGGGTGGGGGGATCCTGATGGGCAGCCGGAAGCCTGGGGCTTCCAGGACCCAGCCAGGGGTCAGGGCTGGTCCCAGCACACCAGCAGCATCCTAAGCCCCCATGGCAGCCCCACACCCAGCGCCGCATGGCATCACCCAGAACAGAGCACCCCCCTCCCACCGTGGCTCCAATTACCGGCTCCATCCACCAGCAGCTCTGCAGGGAGGACAGGGGGGAGAGGTGTTACACTGGGGATGGGGGACACATGCACCCCCCAACTCCTTCAGCGCCAGCCATGCCCCCCCAGTTCCCCAAGTTGTCGGGAGCCATCCCAGGGTCTGGGGGTGTTCGATTCCCACCAGCCAGCGGGACCACCCCAACTGCGGGGCCAAAGCCAGGTGCCTCACAGCACCCTGGGTGACAGGGCGCTGTCCCTCAGCTCACCCAGCCCCAAACACCCTCCCAGGGCTCAGCCACACCAGAGAGGTGGCATCTGCACTGTGATCGGTCCAGGTCTCCACACAGCCCCCAACCTCGGCTCATTAATGCCTCCCAGCCCTGATCGGTTCATTACCTTTCGTGGCCCCCGCAGCCCCCAGATGATAAATGGCCCCCAGGACAAGCCAGAAGGCCTTCTGCTCATCACTGGAGATGCCCATCACCTTCATGGCAGCCTGGAGCCTGTTGAACTGCTGGGTCGCCTTCTGCTTCTCCTCGTTCTGCAGAGACCAATGGGAGCCGTCGGTGTGGGGGGCTCAGCTCTGCCTCCCCTCACACCTGCAGGGGCCAGGGAACCCTGTCCCCTCTGTAACACCCCCGCCTCAGCCCAACCTTGGAGAGGGGGGCGATGCCGAAGACATTGTTCTCTGCCAGGTGGTTGAAGTGAAGCTCAGTCCTGTGGGGCCAAACACCAAGATCAGCCCCATACGGGAGACCCTGCAGACCACCCCGAAGGCCAAGGGCCATGTCCTTGCCTCCCCCCAGCTCACCGCAGAGCACTGTCCGAGCAGGCCAGCAGGTAGTAGAAGACATTGAAGGTGGCCTCGTTGGCCGGGCGCTTGGCGACACGCAGCTTCTCCAGCAGCAGCGTCTGGCAGAGATGGGAGAGTCAGGAACCATCACTGAGGGACTTGCTCCCACTGAAAACCCCTGGCCCACCCTGGCCTCATCCTCACTGCCCACCCAGGGTCCCCACAGAGATATAAGGGTCTCCTGCCCACTGCAGGGCATCATCATATGAATGCAAACAGCACCCAAGCAATCCATGAGCATCTCCTCTTCTGGGGTGTCTGCTACTGCAGGAGCACAATGCGGCACTCTGAAATTTTAAGGGCCTTGATGCTATCACACCAGGGCAGTGTCCGGAAGAAAGACACCCTGATATCATGTCTGACTCAGCAAGGACAAGAAGTCAATTAGATCTGCACTTGTTGGGTGTGAGTGGGATGTCTGGTGCTGTGAGCATGGCTGGTCCGCCGGTGGGGGTCTGTGGCAGAGCTCGTGGGCTATGGCACAGCCGGACTGCTGGGTGGTACCACCCCAGTGAGGATGGAGCTGATCCCATGCTGAGATGGGCCAACGGTGTGAGGATGAACCAGCTCCCACGTAGAGGGGGGCTGCCTCAGCCCCCTCACCTGTACAGAGGCGGATGCCACCTGTCCAGCCTGGTCGAAGTCCAAAGAGATGATCTGGGAGAAGCGAGTGGCGTTGCCGTTCATGCCAGTGCTGCTATTGCCAAAAGCCTCCAGGATGGTGTAGAGTGCCTGCCACTTCTCTGCTGCAGGGACAGAAGTGGGGTGGTGGGGTGCAGGGGCTGTGCAGTGGGCAGCCGGAGCTGGCACCGGCACCGCCAGCCGGGCAAGTGCTGCTGATCCTGTGCCGTGCTTGAGAGCGCGGTAAAGGGACCGGCGTGACAAAGCAGAAGCTCGCCGTGCGGCACATGTCCGGCCACAGCCAGGTGTGAGAGGCTGCGGAGGGCTGTGACTGCAAAGCAAGAGATATGCGCAGGTGGCACCCTGCACCCCACCGGGGACTCACCGGAGAAGACCTTGCCAGTGCTGCCGGCGATGGTGGCGAGGTACTGGACGAGGTGCTGGCAGTTGGTGGTTTTGCCGCTGCCGCTGGTGCCCAGCAGCACGACTGCCTGGTCCTGGCGGCTCATCAGCATGCTGCGGTAAGCAGCCTGGGCCACCGCGTAGATGTGTGGGGACGTGTCCTCCCTGCGGCACCCTTTGAACATGTGCATGACCTGGAGGGTGGGGAGCAGGGAGGGAATCGGGAGAGGGTCAGCACTCTGCCAACCCCCACCAGTTACCCCTGCCCGGCAGCGTGGCTCCCACCCTCTGGTGTGTGTCTTCCCCCCCAGCCCTGGCAGCAGCGTCACCTTCTCAGAATACATGGACGGGGAGCTCAGCGGGTTGATGATGACCATGGTGGGCCCAGCGTAGGTGTGCAGGAGGTTGCCGCCGTAGCGCTGCCGCAGTGTGTGCAGCACGCTGGACTCGTTGAGGTAGAGGAGGCTGGCGAGGTCCTCCGCACGGTCGCAGGAGGGGGGGTTCGCCTGGTAGCAAGGTTAAGGGTGGGAGGGCATCAGGTGGGGAACAGGGGTCTGCCCTGCCATCCCCCTGCCCCGCGGCCCTACCTTCTCCACGTCATCCTCCTCCACCTCCAGAACAGCTCCGTCATGGTCCAGCTTCACCTTCACCTTGCCTTCGGGAAGGGGGCTGCCCTCCTCCAGCCGCAGCTGGCTGCCTGCAAGGGACATGGGGTGCTCAGCGGGGATGTGCCAGCAGTGCCCCAGGGACACCGCAGCCTGGTTTGGGGGGGTGTTTGCTGTGCTGTGGGTCGGACGGGGAGCCCCATGTCCCTGTGGCACCAGGCTGACTGCGACTCACCCAAGGAGAAGCCATCCCTGTGCACCAGCCACACCTTCTCGGTCTCGTACCATGCCTCCTCAGCTGCTATCTGCTCCTCTGTCTTGGCCTGTGGGATAGTGAGATGTGGGATGGCTGTGGTCTTCTGCCCCCCACTCTCATCTTGCCCCCTCCCCACATTCCTGGGGCTGGAGGGAGCATGACTGCCCGGCTAAGTAGTCACATGCCAGGCAGTCATGGCCACCCTCCATGCACCCCAAGCCCTCCCGGTACATGTGCCCATGTCGTGGGCTGCCTCTGGGGACCCCTGGAGACCCCAGGGCCCTGCCATGGCTCCAGGCAGACACGAAGTCACAGCGACCCACAAGCACATTCACCAAGGCCACCTTGGGCAAACCTGGAGGAGCCAAGCTCCCAAATCGTGGCCCAGAGAGCAGGCACCCATGCCAGCCACGTGTTGGGATGCAGGGACACCAGGCATGCTGTGGGGACATGGGACATGCTGCAGGATCACACTGTAAGGGCGTGACACACAGGGACATAACGGAGGGAAAACGGACATGGCGCAGTGATGGCAGAGTACCACGGCACGGGGAATGCTGGGCTGCTGCCCAGGAGCAGAGTGCGCCCCAAAGCCAAACCTGAGCTGCAGCAGGGACGGGGCCAAAGGGGGCTGCTGGGGCATCATCCGCTTGACCCTGGTGAGGCTGAGAGATGGGAAGGGGGGGTCAGAGCAAGAAGGACCGATCTCTGCCCTGCAGACAGCACAGAATGCAGCAGGGGAAGCAAGCGGGGGTGAAGCACCGCTGTGCCAAACCCTGCAGGTGCTCCCAGTGCTACGGCCACTGCTGCGGCCAGCGGAGCAGAAGGACCAGCATGGCCCAGGAAGGATGTTTGCCATGAGACCGTGCTGCCAGAGCCGCAGGGCTGGGAGCCGCTGTGCCAACCTGCCATGAGCTCTGCCAGTGCCACGCACACCGGCTGCTTCAGGATGAGCCACGTGTCCTGCCTATGCTGGATGCCCTGCCCCTTTACATCCCGCTCCGCACCCCTGCCCGTCCCAGCTGTGCCACCTCCAGCGAGAGCATCCCCCCTCCCTGAGATGCCCTACTCCCCAGAACAGTCCCGCTGGGGAAGAGACAACCAGCCCTGGCCACCCCCCACACCCTCTGGCCCCGTGGGTGACATGGCAGCCCACAGAGCAGGGTGGGATGGGGAAAGCCTTACGCTCCAGCATGATGCGCGGGCGCAGATGCCAGCCCAGCGGCAGACAGAGGATGGCAGGGAGTTGCTGGCAGAGGCTGAGGGCTCCTGAGGACAGGGGTACAGTACCTGGCTGGGTGCCAAGGCGGAGGCGGCGGGGTCCAGCTAACAGGAGCAAGGAAGGAGGAGAGAAAGAAGAGAGGGGTGAGAGGCAGAGAGCAGCAGCAGCGCTGTGACATGCCACAGAGCCCCAGCACAGCCACGATCCCCCTGGCACCACCTGGGCATCGCCCTGGCCACCAGTAGCCGTGGCACAGCAGTTCCCCACAGCCAGGCACACTGGCCCAGGCAGCGGTCCTCAAACTCTCCCCAGCACCCCCACTCATCCATCCCCCGCTGCCATCCAGAGAGGGGCTGTGGGGCCAGTGACCCAGCACAGGGGTACAATCACCCCCATGCAGAGCACACGGCATGGCCAGGGCATGCTGCTCACGCTTCCCCATCCCCAGGCATGTGGCACACGCAAGTGCCAATGCCCCTGGAATTACAGAAGCGGTGAAGATCCTCTCCAGCCGGCGCTGCGCTTCTTCTGACGGGCTCAGCCGGGACGTGGGGCTGGGGGCAGCCTGGAGGCAGAGCACTGTTAGCACCAGGCTGGCCGCCCCGCAGCCCCTACCAGCACCGCGGGTCCCCAAAAGCCTCTCGCTCACGGCGCCCAGAGGGGCCGTCACAGAGGCTTTCCCAGCCCCACAGCCCGACAGTGCTTGGAGTGGGTGCCAGGGCAAAGGCTGGCATAGAGCCGTGTGTGCCAAGGTTGGCATGGCCGGGGTACCAGTGGATACCCCACAATGCCCAAGGACCCAGGTCCCTGCTCCCACACACCTGCTGCGGGGGTGCCGGCACAGTTTTCGCAGGGATCGATCGCTTCTCACAGGGCTGCAGCTTCTTCTCCATACAAGCCGGGGAGGGAGACAAGGGGTAGCATGATTGGGTGGCCACAGTGCACATCACTGCCCCAGAAAGTGACCCCCTGCCCAGCACCACACACCCCAAAAACACTGCAAACCATGCGGGTGAGCTCACACCATGCCATACCAGGGGGCACGGCCCTGCTGCTGTGTTAAGAGTATCCCCCACCGTGCACACACCAGTACCTTGTGCCTCTCCAGGGCGGTGGGTTTTGGAGCCGATGCCTTTGCCGGCTCCACTTTCCCTCCCAAAGGCTGCACTGGTGGCTCTGGCTTGGCTTCAGCGCCTGCGGACAGGGACGGCTTTGCGTCCCCCCCAGCTGGCTTTGGGGACTTCTCCTCCTGCCTGTCCCCTAGCCGGGACCGTGGGCGGTGCTCTTTGGTTTTGCCCTTCGCCATGAGGGTTTTGAGCCCCACTGAGATCTCATCCTTGGGCTCCAGCTTGGCGGGGGCTGCCGTCATGGCAGGGGGAGGCGGCACGGGGGGAGCAGGCGGTATGGCAGAGGGAGCCGGGACTGCGGGACGGCTGGCATCCTCCTTCCTTGGGGGTGGCACTGGCTCAGGAGACTTGGTGTCTCGCCCTGGGTCCTTGGTGCTGCTGGCATCCTCCCCTGGCAGGACTTTGCGGACCACCTTGCGCACCACCCGGACCACCCTGCGGCGGGACAGCCCCTGGCCGTCATCCCCCTGCGCCTCAGCAGCCGGGGTCTCCAGCCCGTTCACAGCTGCCCCGTTCAGCACTGGCTCTGGGCTCTTCCCTTGCCCAGGGGGTGGCTCAGGACTCTTCGGGGGCTCAGGATTCGGGGGCTCAGGATTCGGGGCTGCAGACACCGCATCCTTTGGGCTCTCTGACTGCAGCCACAACAACACCGGTGTGAGCAGAGGTCCGGCAGTGCAGCACCTACCACCGCAAGCACCCTCTGCTTGGGACATGGTGATCCCTGGGGCTTTGAGCTCTGCTGCAGGAGCTCCCAGACAGACCCTGGCACCAAGGGATGTGGCACTCAGTCTCCTTCCCCAACTCCAGCCCCCTGACAGGCTTGGGGGCAGGCAGTGATGGTGATCCCCAGCCCTGAACCCAGGCTACCAGTACAGGGGTAAAACCCAGTGCTCAGGGCACCGGCAGCCTTGCCGCAACACACAGGGCAAGTCGCAAGGTTTCATCTGCCGGCAGCTTTGGTGGGCACCCACCTGCACCATGCTGGGGTGCGCAGAGCAGAAGAGCTTGCTGTGTGCCCACAGCCAGACATCCCTGCCGAAAGCACCCGCCACCTCCCACAGGCTGCCCTGGAGTGGCCACAGGCACTCCGCAGGGACCAAGGTGGGTGTGTTGGGGGGGGGGCTACTGAGCCCACAGCCCTCTGTGATGGCCTCAAACCCTGGCACGGGGTCTGTCCTCCACCAAGGACGAGCCCTATCCCCGACACAGCTCCACCCTGCCCGTGCCCTGCAACACTTACAGCCCCATCCTCCTTCCCGGGTCTTTTCACAGCTAAGGCTTTGTCCTCGTCCTTGACCTGAGGGTCAGACAAACAAGAGGAGTGTGTTTCAGCCTGCCACTGCCAGGAAAGCCACGGATGGGGACCATCGCTCCGTCCTGCCAGGGGGGCCAGAGGCTGCTGCGTAAACCAGCCCCAACATGCAGCCTGGGATTAGGTTGTGAGTCCTTCCAGGCTTCCCAGAGGTTGGAAAGGTTGGGGGTGTGGGTGGAAGCGCGGAGATGCGCCCTGGGAATGGCACACCCCAAAGGTTGGGGAGTGCTTGGTCCCTCTGGCCGGGGCTCCCTCCTGGCACGCAGCTGGCAAACAAGATGGTACACAGAGCCCCACCACCGCTCCCCATCACCCCGCCGGGCCTCACTGCATGTTTCAAGTGTCACCAGCTCATCTCTGTGCCCGCCACACGCAGGACATGCTGAGGGAGGCGACACAAGGTCTCTGCGGGGTGGGCAGCCTGGCCACCCTCCCTTGGGCTGGGCAAGGATGGGGACCCCTGGGCCTGCGCCGTGTTAGGGGCTGCACGAGCTGCTCGCAAAGTGGTCGTTAGCTGTGGCATTAGTAATCACATGCGTGGCCGTGGCAGTGGGGTGCGGGGGAGCTCCCCATTGGCTCAGTGTGGCCCCCAGCATGGCAGTGCAGCGAGAGGTTGGGAGCAGAGCTCCGAACGCGGTGCTGGCACTGGGTAAACTGGGGGAGCCAGTCGGCAGCATGCGGCAAGTGTGACCCGAATGGGGGGTGTGGACAAACACGTGCGAGAGAGAGACTTCCCTTCTGCTCCCAGAATGCAAACCGGGATGAAAACGCCATGCTGATGTCTCATGGAGCTGCTGCCCTGGCTGGGGAGAGAGGGAGAGGTGAGAGGGGCTGGGACCAACACACAAGATGCTGAACCATGGCGCAGTCTACAAGAACGTGCCCTTCCCCGCCAGCCCTGGGACCCCCAGAAATGGGGGTCTGAGTTCACCCAGCCCTGCTCAGCGTACCAATGGGCAGCACCTATGGAAAGGGCTCTGGGTGAAAGGCTGGCAGCCAAGCTGAGACCTGACAAAGCTCATTATGCAAAAAAAGCCCCTTTAGTCAGGCTGCAGGACCGTGCCCCAGTTCTCGCCCTGGGCGGGCCAGCCCGCTGCCGTAAGCAAATGCCAGGGTGAGGGAAGGGATATTTTCTGCCCCTGCTTCCCCTGACAGCCGGGGTTTATTCTGAGCCTGACCCTGTGCCAGTGGCAGGACCCACCATCCCGTCCCAGCTGGTGCTGTGCTCCGAAAGCCCGGGGCCATCAGGGAGAACTCCCCCTCCCAGGACTGGGCATGGTGCAGAGGAGTTCCCGCCCACTGAACCAAGCCATTCCTTGGGGGGCACATCGCCCCATCCCAGAGGGATCCCTGTCCCCCTTTCACACTTCATCGTGTGAAATGCTAGTGCCCAGAGCTCCAGCTGGGCATGGGGGTCTGGAGCAAACTCGCCTGGGGGTTAGAGCCCCCAAAGCCTTTACAATGCTGCTCCCACCTCTACAGGAGGCTGGCAGCACCCCAAAAGTCCTTGAAGAGCACCGGCACCAGGGCAGAGGGTTGATGTCCCCAGGGAGCTGCAAAAAACAGCTCCCAGACGCCAAAGCACCCCCAGGGAGGGCGCAGCGTCACAGCCCCCAACTTCAATGCCAGGACTGACCCCCACACATCCCCTCGAGCTCCCCTGTGCCATGCTGGTCACGCCAGGAGCACCCACCTTACCGCAGGGTCGGGGCGAGCTGGGAGCAGGGTTTCTGCTGGGGCGAGCACAGCGCAGGGCAGTGGGAGAGGCGCGTGGGGCGGCAGCCGGCGGTGTGGGGACAGCTGGACTGATAGGGCCACCCTAAAAATAGCCGAGGAATGCGAGGGCCCCGCCGGCGCGCGCAGCAGCCGGAGGAAGCACCGGGAAAGGCGGGGGGACACACGGGCAGTGGGGCCTCGCCAAAACTACCGCTGCTGCCACTGCCGGAGGAAGTGATGTGGGCTCGCCACAGCCCAGCGCTGCGGGGGGAACTGCCTGGCCCCCATCCCACTGCCTGTCCCGGAGGGAAGTGGGAAAAGATGTCGCCAGGCCAAGCACAGCGTCAGGGCTCGGGGCAGCCAGGGGGGGTCCTGCGCTGTGAGGGACAGGGCTGCATGCTCCTGCGCCCCAGGGACCCATGGCAGGATGCCCAGCGTTGTAGCAGAGCATCCGGCATCATGCCGGGCACTGCAGCCTCACCACCACTTGCTTGTCGCTTTGCTTCCCCACGAACACAACAGCCCCCCCAAACGACTCCCAGGGATGAACAGCCCCCAGCCCCATGGGGAGGGCCAGCACCGCAGAAGGGTGCCGGCCCAGCAGCCCCATGGCACAGCGTGGTGGCCCACTGTAAAGCCACATTCATGGACAAGCTGCCTCTGGAGGTCCAGGGTCTCCCTGGAAACAACAGGAGTGAGGGTGCAGGCGAGGGGCCGGGGGCCTCCCTGCGCAGGGCCTGCTGGGAAGAGGCCAGCAGCAGGGAGCCAGCAGCACAGAGGAGAGCGGCAACCGCTCGGGCACGCTGCGGACTCGAGCTGGCACCTGAGGAGGTCCCTGCCCGACCCTGGGGGACAAAAACATGGCCTGAGCCAAAAAATACTCCTGGAGGGAGCTGGGGGTCCTGGCTTAACCTGGAGGGTTGTGCCAATGGCAGGTGGAAATCCCTCTGCAGAGGATGTCAGCACCAAGCTGTGTCCCTCCTAGCTCAGGTTTCGTGGCACTGCCGCGCGTCTGGTGCTGCAGCACCAGCCCCTCTGTGCATCAGGCACACACTGGGAAAAGGCCATAGCAAACACCCTGGGCAGGACTAGCGACGCGCTGGAGGGTGTCCATGGAGTCCCCAGGCACTGCTGGTGACACCCGCTGGGCAACCGGCAAAAAGTCCTAGCCTCATCCCCTTAACGGCAGGAGCAGAAGGCTTTGGTGAGGACACCGGCCCAGCCCTGGCACACAGAGCTGGGGGATGCCACTCCAGCAAGCCAAACCAGCACAGAGCAGGGGATGCAACGTGGTCCTGCCTTCCCGGGAGGTCCAGAGCACCCACAGGGAGGAGCCTGGCTCCCACAGGCCATCTCCACCAGGACCCCATCCCCACCAGGACCCCATCTTCACCTGGACACCAGCCCCACTGGGACATCCAGCCCAGCTGGGACCCCCAGTCCAGCTGTACAGCCACGCAGTTTCTGCCCAGCCAGCAGATTGCTCTCATTTCTCCACCAGGAACCTCACCAGAGATGCACTGACCCTGCAGACGAGCCAGCCCAGCACAAGCCCCCATGACAGGGTTGTGCCGGTGGCACCAATCCTACGGTGAGGGCAGGGCAAGAGCCAAGCCAAAGAGCTTTCCAAAAGGAGAAAGCCCCCCCTAGCACAATGGGAGTCCTGCAGCCCTCACCTCACAATCCCTGCCTCCCCGCAGAGTCCCCTGGTGCGATACAGAGCACGCCCAAGAGCCAGCACCCAGCCACAGGGCACAGTGACCTCCGAGGACCAGGGCACCCATGGCCGGCACGCAGGGTCTGCCGGCACAGCCGCCAAATGCCTGTGGTCCTGTCAAAGCGCTGGAGCAGTCGGAGGCGTTTCTGGAATATTTCTGCCCGGCCGGCGCAGGCCTGGGCCCTGCCAGAGGAATTTTGCCGATAAATAAATAAACCCAAGCGCAGAGCTGAGTCAGCCCGGCCGCCCCGTGCAAGGCTGGGCGCAGGGAAAGCTTTCACCTGGCCCCTGATGCTCCACCGTGCTGTGCCACCAGCCAACGCCCCATGCACCCCACAGCACTGAGAGCCCCCCCCAGACATGAGCACAGTGTGGGTCTGTGGGGACGAGGGTGGCCCCAGTTGAGGAGGTTGAATCCCCCGTGGTACACAAGGAGCCTGGCACCATCCCACTCCAGCGGGGGAGGGGCTTCCAGAGCAACAGCCCAAAATATGTCTATAATTTCCTGTTTCAGAAAGGATCATTTTTATTTAAATTAGGACCAGAAACATTCCAGGGAGCTTAGCGGGGCCTTGGGGAGAGCCGGGCCTCCCTGTGCACCAGCACCTTGTGCAGCTCCGATGGGTGAAAGACCCCCCCCAAAACTGTACCCTGCACAACAGCCTTGGCTCCCCACCACTGGCAAAGGCACAGCACAGCCCTGCACTGCATGGGATGAGCACAGCATCCTGCACTGGGAGGTGTCCGTGCACCCACAGATGCCACAAGCACAGTCTCTGCCATGCCTCTGGCTGGTTTCCTCCGGCTGACGCCATCCAACCGTGCCAGGTCCCTGCACAGGGCCGTACACACAGGGCCTCTTCCCCGCAGACCCAAGGGCATCGGCATCTCCTCTTCCCCCTTCTCAGCTGCAGCACCACATTCTTGGCAGGCACAAGTGCCTTGTCAGCCCCCCGCATACCAGCATGGAATGGGCACCTGCTCCCACATCGGCACCCCGGCCCCATGGGGTTTATCCAGCCAGGGGTTATCCCGGCAGTACAGCCGGCATTGCCCAGTGATGCCTGCTGGTCTCTGGGGAAGAGCTGCCAGAAAACCAGCACTACAGCTCGGCACAGACTCCATCCCACAGTGCCGGCACCTGCTCAAGGAACACACAGAGCCCCACAGACACCACCACAGCATCCCTACACCACGGCAACCCTCAGTTCTTTCACCCTGGACACAACCCCACAGGACCAGAGCCCCGGTGCGCTCGGCACAGCTCTGTACGGTTCTGTACAGAACCGGCAACCTGCTCCAGGCACAGGCACCCTCCACTCCCTAAGGAAGGCTTAAAAACACACTAACGAGGCCTGGCTATAGGCTAAACCGACGTCATGCTGCTGCACCCCCTGCCTCCTCCTGCATTTGGGGGTGCCCTCCAAGACACCGGCCAGGCAGAATGCTGCTCAGCCTGCAGCAGGGTCAGCAGAGCCCGGCGGCTCACACGGAGATGTGGGTCACCCAGCCATTAAGTTTCTATTTATACAGCATCGGCTGCGCATGCTGAGCTGCGCAGCGTCGGCAGCTCCCATACACCAGCACACCATGCTGCCCGCCCTGGTACCCAGGGAGAGATCCCAAGGTGGGCAGGCTGCAGAGGGCAGCAGGGGGGTGGGCAGCACCCCTCCTGCAAAGCAGCACTAGGGATTTCCAGGCAGCGAGGACCAAAGCTCCTTTCCCTGCCAGCCCATGCTGCTCCGGTGACCAGACAGGGAAAGACTTTCCCCAGGTGTCACAGAGCTGGGTTCTTCCCAAGCCCCCCCTGGCAGGAGGAACACAGAACCCAACAGCACCCTGAGCATTTTGGGGGTGAAAACACGCCAGAGCCAGTTCGCACGACCTGATGTAAAACTTGCCCTAGCAGCCATTCTGCTGCCCTGGGTGGCATCATCACTGCATCCCAGCCACGGCCTCCTGCTCCCCGTGCATCACTCCCAGCCGGAGTAGCCCCGGTGCCTGCTGGTTCCCACAGCCCTTGCCAACCCAAACACCCGCCACAAGGATGGTGGGGGCCGTCAGAAACCCCAGGGCACCGGCCCAGCAGCAGGGACAGTGTTACTCACATCCCAGGCAGTGTGGCGTGTCCCCTGGCCACCCCGCAGCCAGCAGCGGCTCAGCTCGCTCAGCTCCAGGATGGGCTGCACCTTCAGCTGCACCGTCTCTCCCGATTGCCGGATCATCTCCACGATCTCATCCCGGGATTTGTTCTCCACATTTCGCCCGTTGATCTCTACCAGCCGGTCACCCGGCACCAAGCCCAATGCCAAATCTTTGGTGCCAGCTCCTGGTTCAGCAAAATGAACGACGCGGCGGTACACCTGCCCGTCAGGCGCCCGGTCCAGCATGGTGGTACGGCGTAGGGAGAAGCCGAAATCGCCAGTGTTGCGCCTCTGCAGCTCCAGCTGCCGTGGGGTGGGGGACTGTGGGGGCACCAAGGCAGGCAGCCGCAGCTCAGCAGGGAACCTCTTGCTGACAAGCTCTGGCACCCTGGCACGCAGGGAGGTGGCGGAAGGAGGATAGGGGTGTCCCGGGGGTATCCCTTGCTTGGCAAGCTGCGTCTCCAGCATGCGCACCTCCACCTGTGGGGAGGGGGCTGCCGAGTGCTCAGAGGGGGTGGAAGTCTCTGAGGTGCTCTCATCCCGGCTCTTCTGGGAGAAGGAGAAACGTTTGACGATCATTTGGGAGTTCTGCTTGGCCAACGAGCCAAACTTGGCTGCCCGCTGCAGCACCGAGCCCTTGAAGTTGGCGTCGTCCACCTTGAGATCATCGCTGGAGCTGGCTGTGCTCAGGTGCCCCGAGTCCAAGATGACGCTGCCCCTGTTGCTGTCAGAGTCGATGTCCGTGAGATGCAGGTCGGAGCCGCTGGCCACCTTGATGGGGATGGGGTTGGAGATCTCCAGGCGGGTCTTGGAGTCCCGTTTGGAGGCACGGTTGAGGTTGAAGAAGCCCCGGCGCATGCTCATCTCCTCCAGGCTCTTGAGCTCAGCGGCCGACATCCGCTCCTTCTTCTCCTTCTTCTTCTCCTTTCGGGCCCCATCCTTCTCTTTGTCTTTCTTCATCAGGTTGAACATGGTGGAGGAAGGGTGCTCAGGGCACGGTGGCCCCTGTGGCTGTGTGCTGGGTTGAGGTGCTGGTCACGGCGTGGCCGCCTGCCTGCAGAAGGACAGATGGGCAAGGGTGCCATCAGACAGAGGTACTGCCAACACCCATCCCACCACCCTTCACTCCATTCAAAGGTCACTCCAAGCCATGACCAGCATCCCCACCCACCTGGGTTCTGAGGCTGCCCCACACACTGTGCCCTGGCCCTGTCCGGGCACCAAACCCCAAGGCTGCAGGAAGGGTGGTCCTGCACCCCCAGGGATGCCCCGGAAGAACGCCAGCGGCCTGGCAACCCTGTACATCCCCATGCCCTGGGCTGACTGCAGGCAAGAGCCCCAGGATCTCCCACAGCTCGGAGATGTCTCGGAGAAGCATGGGTGGGCAGGGGAAGAAGGCATTCCAGCTTGCAGCAGTTACTGCTGGTGTGGACACTCCCCAGGCAAAACCAGCCACCCCTGCCGGCTGCAGCATCACAGGCATCCTGCCTGCTGGGTCAAGAACCCCTCGGTGAAGAAACAGAAGCCTTCCTGCCGCTCGTCCTGGCCCCAAAGCCGTGAGGGACAGCCACAGGCAGTGTCCCCACCAAGGAGGGAGCTGGAAAGAGCCCTGAGCGCAGGCTGCTTAATAAACAGGAACCTGTAAAATCACATCCCTCCTGAGCACTGATAAGTGTCTAATTTTAGCCAGGGCGACGCAGAAACTCGTGACGCTGCCAGTGACCTCCAGGAACAGTCGCTCTTTCATTCAAGCATCCTGTGTGGAGCAGGGGGGGACACAACACAACCAGCTGGCAGCAGAACTGCAGCTCGGCAGAAATCCCGGCCCCTTCCCTTGTAAGAAACCCTGCGGACACCCAGCACCCAGGGGCACGCACAGCCTCACCCCACACGGGGCTGCTATGGGACCCGTCTGTCCTCGGGGTAACTGGTGCCATCCAGCCCCCCCTCAACCTCCATTGAGCGCTCAGGCTGTGGATAAACAACTCCGAACTGGAGCAGCCGGCTGGCAGCGCCGTACGGGATGGGCTGACAGCTATATATAATGAGGCAGGAAGCCATGCAGGAACCTAACCCCTGCACAAAGGACAGCAGGAAAACTCCCCACGTTCAAAGCATCTGCTTCAGAGCTGTCCGACGGATGCGGGGATGAGGTTTGGGCGACCTGTGGGGACAGGCAGCGCTGGCAACACTGGTAGCGTGGGCTCTGTGAGCACCCTGGGGTGCAGAGATGCTGTGCCATGCCCAACTGCACCTTGGCTCCAGTGCAGCATCAGTGCTGCATGGCCACCGCTGCCCATGCCACCTCCTTGCAAGAACACATGGTCTGTGCTGGCCCAAACACACCCAGTGGGACACGGGCAACCCAGCATCCCCTTGGCAAAGCCATATAGCTTCCGGGGACAACAGGGAACTGCCCAAACCCTGGTAGCCCTCGGGTGCCTGAGAGAGGCCTGGCTGCAAGGCAGGTGAGGGCAGTACTCAGGGTGCAGGATAGAGCCAAGCCAACAAGGGGGGAAGGAGTTAGAGGGATAAGTTCGGCTGGCTGGGTTTCCCAGCTCAAAGCCCCCTGCCCATGGCCAAAGGGGCAGCGGAGGCTCTGTCCACACTGCTGAGCCCCAGGGCTCCTCCTGCCCTGCCTTCATTCACAGCCAGGACCTGGGCTGGACAGGAGCCCGGAGTGCATGACAGCAAGCCCGCTTCTCTCTCCTCTCCCAGTAACGCCTGAGGGGTGACCCACTGACCTGAGCCTGGGGCTAGGGCAGCTCCATCCCAACCCGCAGCAAAGGGCCCCATGGCTGCGCTGCCGCAGGAGCCACTCTCTGCTGGCTCCTCCACCATGGTGCTGGGGCCTCAGCACAGACAATGGCAGCGAGGGAACCACCTGCGCCTGTCCCCCGCCACGACATGTGCCGCTGATACCCCCCCAGCAGCATCCCCAAAGCAGTGCTACCAGAGGGATGCGGAGAGAGCTGCACCCCCCACACCCCCAGACCACCCCACACTCACCCCAAGGCAGGGAGGGGGCTGCCGGGACCCCTTTCCTGGTCCAGGGGTAGGAACGCTTGGGAGCAGAGCCGCTCCAGGGCAGGTGCTGGTTGGAGCCAAGGCGCTGGGAGGTGGGCAGCCAGCACGCTCTTTGTCCTCGGTGGTTCCTCTCCCTGCACACACGCTCCCTTCCCAGCCTTT
>VZTU01019109.1:59166-84349 GCA_013400835.1 Zapornia atra
AAAACACATGGCACACCCACTTCGGCACAGTGGGTGCACGGTGGGTGTACCCCCCCTCTATAAGCACACGGTAACACGGGGTGCACCGCCCCCCCCCAATAAACACACGCGGTGCCTCTGGTGCACCCCTGCACACACACATCAGTCCTCAGCCCACCACGCAACACACATGTACACGTATGCACACCGGTGCCGCGCACAGCCCCGTGCATCGCACCACCAGCAGTGCGCACACATGTGTGTTCCTGGGGTTCCCCTTTTTGAGGGGTCTGATGAGGAGCTGCACCTATCTAGCACAGGATGCTGGGAGCAGGGTGGTGGGTCCCCACCGGCGGCACTGGCTGAGCCTGGGGAATACAGGATGCAGCAGAACCGCTGGCGGAACCGTTGTGCTTCTCCTCACACCTCCTGTCCCCAGGGAGGGCTGTCAGCCTTCGGGAACCAGACTGTTCAGGATGGTTCCTGGCTGCCTTGGCCAGAAGACAGCACGTGGTTAACGACGAGCATCTCCCAGCAAGCCCAGCAGCGAGAGAGCCGCAAAGCCTTCGTTACACCCCTTCTACTCATGCCTGGCTCTGGGATGTCACACCAGGGTCAGTCAGATAGAGCCAAAATCTTGTGGCTCCCACCCTGGCTGCGCACAGGCCAGCAGCAGCTGCCCTGGGACAGATAATTACAGGACAAGCCCCCATTGGATGTGGGTCCTTTGTGGGGTACAGGTGGCCCAGTGGCCCTGGGAAGCTGGAGTAGGGCTGGGGAAATATGGACCCTGTACACGGGCATCCACAAGCTCTCCCAAAGCACTTTTCTGGGAGTATATTGTCTCTGAACGTTCAGGATGGGCAGAGGGACCTACCTTGGATATGATTCTGCCCTCAGCACTATCACTGCCACATCCCACGGCACCCCCAAGGTGCCCCACACACTCAGCCCAGAACCCTGCCACTGGCCTGAGGTTGTTGGGCTGAGCTCTCTTGCGAATGAGCTTTGAGTGTGATCCTGGGGTCAGCCTTGCTGTGCCGCCGTGCTGCACCACAGTGCCGGGCTGTGTGCTAGCTGGCAGCTTGAGCCTTGCCAGGCGTGGGGGAAAGGGCCCTCAGCACAGGGTATCTCTGCAGCACTGGGAACCACACTGGACATTCTCAGGACACACTCGCCCAGGTGTCACAAGCCCTGGGTCCCTCGCAGTGTTAAGCCTGGGAGTGATTTCCAGCCCATGACGTGAGCTCAAGACACAGCCCTGCTGCCGCAGCAGAGCAGCACGCACAAACAGGAGCTCTGAGAGACCCAGCAGTGCAGGAGATGCAGCCCCTGCAGCAGCAGAGGACAGTGGCAGTGAGCGCAGCTGCCGGCTTTTGTCACATTTTCCTTTGTCCCAGGCACGTGGCACCCAACGTGGGGAGCCACAGTCCAGAGAGCAGTGACGGGGATGGGTGAGCCGTAAGGGAGGCAGAGCCCCAGCTCAGCTGCCAGGAGGGTTTTCTGGCTGTGGTGGCAAGAGGACACATGGTGTGACCGTACCCTGCCCTGCCTTCCCCTCCCCAGTGCAGGCAGGTGAACAGCTGGTTACAGCCTGCAGCAGCTCCTGCTTCCTTATCATATCGGGCAGGCTGACGCAGGGCTGACGCCGGTTGGAACCGCCACGCCGTGGGACAGCATGGGGTCCCCCATGGCTTACACAGCCCTGCCACCAGCAGCCACCCAGCAGAACCGGGCTCCTGCCATCTCCCCATGCTTTCCAGCAGGGTGGCCAAGTGCCCATGCTTGCCAAGACCCTGACTGACCTCTCCATCCCCTTTCCAGGGGCTGGGCTGTCCTGAGCAGTTGTCCCCAGCACAGAGCTGTGTAGGGGTTGCGCAGGCACCAGCCCAAGGGAAGTCTCCGTATTGCCCACAGCTTTCCAGGAAGACACGGGACAAGCTCTGTGTCAGTGCCCCTGGCAGATGTAGACGGCTGGCCAGAGCAGCGAGGGCCCTGAGCTGGGCTGGGAGGGGAAGCATCTGTTCCACAGCGCCACAGGGTTTCCTAAATAGGTCACTGCTTTTTTATAGTCTCTGGGATCTAGAAAAACCAGTTATTCCAGACAACCTGTGGACCCACCAGCAACATCACAGTGGTGACTCCTCAGGCACTTGCTGCTGTCCCCCCAGTTCCTGGGGGGAGGGTGGGGGGGTAGGGTGGGGGCAGGGGGGCATATGCCACCAGCAGTACTTGGTGTTAGCAAGGAGAGTGGTTGGGGAGCCTGCTGCCCCCCAAGTCATGCCCAGGGGTCCTGCTCTGTGCCGAAGGGTGACCTGTCCCTGTCCATGCCTGACACAAGGTGTGGAGGGGAGGGGTTCCCCCCCACCATCTTGCTCCTGGCCTGGGCTTGCTGATGGCTCCAGGGACCATAAGCACACTCAGCCAGCGCTTTCCCTTTGCAAGGGGAGTGGGGTGCCCGTGTGGGGTGCAGAGGGCTGTGCAGCACCGTACACCCCTGTACACGCCGTACGCCCGCATGCGCCAGCTGCAGTGCGGCCTGCTCAGGGTGAGCTCTCCCTCTAGTGGCACCAGGCTCCTGGCAAAGCCTCCACACCGCAGGGGCAGCCAAAGCCATGGCCAGGGCATGCCGGAGGGGCTGGGGGAGAGCCAGGGGACAACGTGGAGCATGGCCTCCCCATTGCATCCAGGACATGGCTGGCCGGTAGGGTGCACATGGCAGGGTGCACAAGGAGGGTGCCTGCCACTATCCTGCATTTTGGCAGCCCTGAGAAGGGCTGGTGGCACTGCTCCTCCTGTCCCCTGAACCCGCATTTGGCAGGAGGCCACAGTACGGTCAGCTGGGAGCTGGTGTCAGGCCTTTGCGGTGCAGCCCTGATTCCCAGCCATTGCCCCCCACTTCGCCCACCCCATCCCCATCCCTGCGTCCCTGCAGGTCCCAGTGCAGCACGCGGCAGGAGCTGGCAAGGGGACAGACCCCCCTGCCCCAAGTCCCAGCTTCCCCCCACCATGATGGAGCACTGGCAGCAGGACCTGGCCCCCTCGGGCTGGGCAGGTGCCATCCCCATAGTGTGGCCCCGCCAGGGTCCCCCAGGCCGGACGCCAGGCTGTGCTGCAGGCAGCGCTGACGGGGCGCTTTGTTTTGTGCCGGCTGCCCGGTGGGGAGACAAAAGAGGCAGTCAGACGTGGGCGGCGCATTGTGCCGGCAGCCATGCGCTGAGGCAGCAGCCCGCGCCGCCACGCTCGCCTCGTGACCCCCGAGGACCCGGGCCTATCCCCGCCATGGTGCGCCCCCAAAGCCTGTGACCTGCTCTGGGCCCTGTGGGTGCCCAGTCTGGGGAAAGGGCAGCTGGACCTGGCTGCCGGGGTTACATGAGGCCTGAGGTCTCCTAGGCACATGGCGGCTCCCTCTGGGCACAGAGCCAGGGCGGTGGCAGGGCAGCACAGAGGCAGGGAGCAAACCCTGGGGGCTCTGTGTGACCATGGGACCACGGCTGCCAAGCCCTGGTGACCAGGAGGCCTCACTGGTGCCCCACAGCCCCTCTTGCCCAATGCAGAACTGCCGCAGGAGGAAGGTGTCCACACCGGCGTGGCGACATGGGCTGGCAGAGCAAGGTGTCACAGCAAGGTGTCACGGTGAGGTGTCATGGCGAGTAGCGAGCTGAGCCCACCACCTGCAGGGTCCCACCGAGACATTACCGCAGCATCCCTGCTGCAGCCGCGCTTGCCCTGTGATGGCACGGTGCATTGCCCCTGGAAAATGCCAGCATGGTCAAACTGTTGAGTCATTAGTGCCCAAGATTATCTGTGCAAACAGCTGCCCTGATTATTTTTCTTTTTTTATTATCTTTTTTTTTTTTTTCTTTTTTCTTTTTTTCCTAAGAATGTGGCTCAGACCATGGGGATGAGCAGCTGAAATCTCCGGGGATCAGCGGGACAATGCCAGAGCAAGCATTGTGCTGACAGCTCTGCAAATGCTGGCACCGGCTCCCAGCCAGCAGCACCCTATAAAAGCTGAGCCGCTGAAGTAGGCAAACATTACATGGGTGAAGCAGGAGTAACCGCCTGAGCTAGGTGAGTCCGGGGACCGATTCGTACCTCTCCCACCTTGCCCCTCTGCTCGTCCCCGCTGCCGCTGGCCAGCTGGGCAGACACCCTTCCTCCTGCCTGGTGGCCAAAGACACCCAGAGGGACCATCGCCATTTCTCGTGGCAAAAGACAGGCTCACACGTCCCTGCTGGCAGCCGGGGTGGCTGAGAGCTCTTCTACCATGGGGCAGCGCACTCCTGGTACCCACCCAGCCCCGGCTCCTGGCAGGGCACATCACTTGGCATCTCCCACCCTTAGCTGGGGCTGGCCATGGCAGGCCACCGCAACTCACGAGGAAGGCATAGCCGGGGTGCTGGGGCAGGAAGGAGGGAGCAGGTGGGGCTGTTGGACACCACCAGGCATGGGGCAAGCCCATGTCCCCACCACAGCTCCCCACACAACCTCATCTACCCTGGGGAAATGGAAGGGGTAGCTGGGCACTGAGCCCTGATAGGCATGTAGGCTCCATGCCACGGCTGGGAGCAAGGAAGGGGCACCGCAGCAGTGAGAAGGGAGACCCCCACTGTGCCCCCAGCCCATCGGGTGGCTAGCAAGGGAGTCTTCCTGCAACTGGAGCAGCTTGTCCCCAGCAGCCAGGCAGCTGCCTTCAACCTAGCGGTGAGGGCAGCGGGCACAGAGTTCCCCTCCCACCCCTGCCCCGACCTCCCTGAGTGGGCAGCGGGTATGCGCAGGGGCACACCACAGCACAAACGGCTTTTCCTTCCTTCTCCAGACACCGTTCCAGCAGCAAAGATGGCTCAGACAAACCCTCTGCCTGTCCCCATGGGCCCGTGGAAGGTACGTCCTCTCACCCCATCTCTTGCCTTTCCCAGTGTGCAGGTGGGGGAGCGGGGAGAGGGGCAAAGCTATTCCTGTGGGGCCAGAACTGCACAGTTGGCAGTGAGGTGGGAGGAGCACAGGAAGCAAGGCACCCCTGGCCTCTGCCCACGGAGAACTCACCTCCTGCCTGCTCAGCCCCCTCCCCGGCTGTTTTTCATAAGGTTCTTTGTGGTGCCGTGGCCCAGCCATGCCCTGCTCCAACCAGTTGTGCTTGTGCCAGGCAGGGCCAGCAGTCCCCAAAAGCCACATGCTGTTATTCGCCCTCCCCGTTGGTGCTGGCAGGACATGCGTGGCAAACACGGGGGCTGCAAAGAGGGTGGTGGGCATGGTGGAGCAAAGCGGGGAGCAGCCCCGACGGGTCTGGTAACAGCTTCGGGGACTCAGATCGAGGAGGGAGCTGAGAGGGAGAGGAGAAGCACGTGCAAAGAGAGGATGCACCCCCCCCACTCCCCCCAAAAGCGTGGAGCTGTGGCGGGAGAGGAGAGCATCAGCCTTGGCCCCCCAGGGAGGTCCCCCTCGCCCTTTCCCCCGTTAATCCTCTTTGCCCTAGAGCGTTCGGAGCAGAGGCCGGGAGAACCGTCAGCCACAGCCCTGCCACCCGCCCGTCCCAGAACGGCTCCGCTCCTCTCTCCGGACGGCACCGCTGCCCCGGGAACTGATCTCCGCAGGGGTGAGCAGGAGAGCGGAGCGGGGGCCACCGGCATGCGTCTCCCCCGACACCAAGGCAGGGTGCTGTGGGGCCAGCAGTGCAGGGATGCGCAGAGGGGTGCGGGGCTGTGTCCCAGCCCAGAGGGGTGCCCGGTGCAGCCTCTGCCAGCTCTTCCCTCCGTCTCAAAGAGGCACTGAATCGCCTGGGGCCACTGCTGGGCAGTTCCCAACTTGGCAGCTCGCTCTCTGTTCCAGATCACTGTGTACGACCAAGAAAACTTCCAGGGCAAGAGGATGGAGTTCACTTCAGCCTGCCCAAACATCATGGAGTGCGGCTTCGACAACATCCGCTCCCTGAAGGTGGAGTGTGGCGCGTGAGTACCTGACAGCCAGCGGCGCAGATGCTTCCCCAGGAGGGTCGGCAGGGCGAGGGGTGCTCGAGTGCAGAGCTCCATGTAGCTGGAGCCGAGCACAACAGCCAGGGGAAGCCAGACACAGGGGATTCCACCTTGCCAGGGTAGCACAGCCAGCCCTGGGCAGCACTGACACAGGGCCAGAGACCGGCAGCAACGCCTTTGGTGTCATCCAAAACTGCCTCCCGCAGTCTGGGAGCAGCTGGGTTTGGAGCTCCCTGGTGCCCTGCAGGGATGCTGCGCAAGGATGCAGCGAAGGTGACTGCTTCTTCTGAAGACCCGTGCCTAAGAACAACTTTTCTTGCCCCAGGGCCCAGCCCTGCTCTGCACCGTGCTGTCCTGGGGCCAGAGCAGGCTGCTGGAAGGTTGTCCCAGTAGCTGCCAGGAGTAGGGAACAGAGCCGGGCTTCTCCCTGCACAAAGAGAATCTTCCCTGGCGCAGGCGAGACGTCTGCCGAGCTGCCACAAGACGCTGTGTGTAAGGAGCAGTCCCCACGGCAAGCATCCCGCTGGGGCCGGGGGAGCAGGCGGGGTAGATTTGTGCTGCTATATTTAGGATGTGTAATGCTAATGGGATTACAGCGGCAGGCGTGCTCGCGCCATAATCAGCTCACCACTCCAGCTGATGTGTTCGTAATCAGGCTGTTCACCTTGCACAGGCTGTGGGACAGGGGATCGGGGAGTGGTAGGCCCTTGGCACCCCCCCCGCCTCGGTTGAGTGTGCCCCTCAACACCCCATGTACCCCATAAGCTGGGGGTCAGTAGGGAGCATGGCCTGTGCCATCCTCCTTCCAGCCCCTGGCCTGGCCTCCCACCTCCCTGCTGTGCTCCCTACAGATGTCCTGTCCCCGGGACATGCCCAGGAGAGGTCTCTACCCTGGGCAGCATCTGGGTTTGCAAAATGCATGCTGTGGTGCAGAGGCAACCCTCTCACCTCTCCAGGTTTGTTTTCAGTGAGGAAGGGGACACAAAAAGGGGAGAAGCAACAGCTCCCGGCCCTGCTGGCAGCCCAGCAGGATCTGCCTGGATTAGGCAGTAGGAAGTCAGGTCTTTCTGGCTGTGCCAGGTTGTAATTGGGAAGAAAATAAGAAATGAGGCCTTTGGGAGAGGAGGGCAGTAGGGGGTGTCCTGTGGCACCTTGATGCGATGCCAATGGGTAGAAATAACTACAGAGCGTTAAGGGAGAGTGAGCCATGCTCAGAGGCTGGGCCCCTCGAGGGAGAGACCGCATCACCCACCATCACCATGCAGCAGCCCCCACCTGGCACCACAGTTACACCCTTGGTGCCGCTTCCTTTCCTCCTGGATTTGAGGGCAGAGGCCAGACCCCATCCTCCTCCCCCCACCTGCATCCATGCCCCGGTGCCAGCCCCGAGCGGGAGGCCCAAAGTTGCCGCAGGAAACCCTGGCAGCAGGAAGCCCTGGCAGCCCTGGCTCTGTTTTTGCAGCTGGGTCGGTTACGAGCACACTGGCTTCTGCGGACAGCAGTTCATCCTGGAGAGGGGAGAGTACCCGCGCTGGGATGCCTGGAGCGGCAGCAACGCCTACCACATCGAGCGCCTGATGTCCTTCCGCCCCGTCTGCTCCGCTGTGAGTGTCCTGGCTTGGATGGAGTTCCCAAGTCTCTGATGGCGTTAAAATGTCCCAGGCAATAGCAGCAGGCCCAGGGAGCGAGGTTAGGAAAGGCAAGCACAGCCATGGCAGAAGCTCCTTGAGGCAGGCTTGGCTCTCCTCTGCATGCCCAGCAGGATTTGCCGTGGTTGTCCTGTTTTCTAAAGCTGTTAAAGATTCTGTGTCAGCTGTACGTGGCCAGAGCTCGGTGACAGCCAGCCAGAGACAATAGCTGTGGCACTGCCATCACTGGCACCTTCCCAGCCACCCCCTGCCCCATCCTCACCCTCCTGAGCACCCTCACAGATCTAGGCTTTGGAAAATCCAGCCCCAGGGGGTTAAACACACCCTTCCTTCCCTCCCTCCGGCTGTGTACTCAACTCCCAGGAGTTGCCACAGGGAAGGATGGATGTTCCCGCCCCAATCCACACCTGGCAGGGAGCACCTTCTCCCCCTCACCCCGTGCTCTTGTCCCCCAGAATCACAAGGAATCCAAGATCACTGTCTTCGAGAAAGACAACTTCATCGGGCGCCAGTGGGAGATTGGAGATGACTACCCCTCGCTGCAGGCCATGGGCTGGGCCAACAACGAAGTGGGCTCCATGAAGATCCAGTGTGGAGCGTAAGTGACAGGCCACGGGCAGCAGGGACAGATCACTGCTACCACTGTGCTTCCAGAGCTGGAGGGGGCATGCTCCATAACCCCCTCGGCTTACATCTTTCCTGACCCTTTTTCTTCCAGCTGGGTTTGCTACCAGTATCCTGGGTACCGTGGCTACCAATATGTCCTGGAGTCTGACCACCACGGAGGAGACTACAAGCACTGGAGAGAGTGGGGTTCACATGCCCAGACCTCCCAGATCCAATCCATCAGGCGTGTCCAGCAGTAGCTCCCCACTTCCCAGTACATCTCTGCAAAGGTCTCTAAAGCTCACCGGCTCCCTCTTGGTGCTAATACTCCCCTCCCAAAATAACCACCCTTTCTTGTACTGCAACTGCTTATGGAACAACACTCCTGAATGGTACCAACCGCCACAATTGCCAATAAATGTGACTGAAAGGAAAAGATAAACAGCTCAGTGGGTGTTTGCTGTTGTGTGTGTGAGATCAGACTCACCCAGCCCAGTACCAGGGACCTCCCAGTACCAGACTCTTCCATGCCCAGTTTAAGCAGGACTAAAGCCCACTAGGGTCACAACAAGGCATGTCCCTGACTGCCATGCACACACCAACACAGCAGCCAAACCCTCGGTTGCTGCAGCTCTGCAGCCTAATGGCTTCCTTTCCTCCCTGCCCCGACCAAGGGGCACTGTGCCCGGCTGAGCCCCAGGGAGCCATGTCCAGAGTCACCCATGCTGTGCTGCTCCAGGCTCCGGGGCCAGCACTGCCCAAGGCTTTGTGGCCAATGCTGCTCCAGGCTCTGGGGCCAGCACTGCCCAAGGCTTTGTGGCCAATGCTGCTCCAGGCTCTGGGGCCAGCACTGCCCAAGGCTTTGTGGCCAATGCTGCTCCAGGCTCTGGGGCCAGCACTGCCGAAGGCCTAAGGGAGTGCGTGTGGAGCTGTAGGCCAGGCAGCATCCCTGGGGCCAAGGGATGCTCATGACAGCGCAAAAAAGAAAGTCACACTGACGCCCACAAACTTTAAAATTTTTATTCAACAATTTACATCACTTATCGTCTGTCTTAACGTATTTGATCTACACAAATTTATTTTTTTTCTCCTGATAAAATAATAAAATTTGGATAAATTTTGAAGACCTGTCGGTGCAGAATAAACAAAATTTCAGGTAACTTTTTTTTTTTTTTTTTAAAACATTTAGTGTGAAGTATGACATCATTGGTAAAGATACATCATGCCATTACAGCTCATGGACATTACCTATCCTTACAGTCCGTGACATCACCCATACCAGCGCAAGGGGCTGCGCCAGACACAGCTACAGCAGGTATTACACTAACTCTTCTAGCCACCCTCTCACGACCGGGAAAACGCCTACGTTTCCAGCTGGGCACAGAGTGCATTAACCTAATTGGACATACCAGGGAGGATTTGGGAGGAGGGAAGGGAATAAAGACTACCTTTACTGATCCGCGTGGTCGCACACTACAACATGGACACCAAAGAGGGGCTGCGCCTCTCCGCAGGTCAGAGGTAATTCGGCTCCTGAGCGCGTAGAGCACAACCCCTCGCTTGCGGCGACTGGACACACACCAGGAAACCGAAGGGAATGAGAACTTATCGACGAGGGTGGGCGGGAGAGGAGACGGCTCCGGGCCCCAGCTCGGAGAGACAAAGCGCACGGTTGTGTTTCACGCCGCCCTTAACACTGAAATATTCAGGGGAAGGGGGGAGAGAGGGGTATCTGTCCCCCCAGTAAACAAGTTGAGGACCCTCAGGGGCTCGCAAGCCGCCGAAGGTACGTAAGTACACGTGTGATGGTAGATAGAAAAGCAGCCCTGTTCTGTATGAAAAAAAAGCTGTCAAGTTAGTACAAATTTCTGCCATGGCAAAGGGAACACGAGGAGAAAGCTGTCAGGATCCTTCTCCCGTCACCAAATCCTGACTCTCCCACACAAAGGCTCTGGGCTGAGCGACGCCTTTCCAGAGGTGGCACCCACAACCCAACCAATGCACCCAACTCACGGAAACAAACCCAAAGTAAAGCTCTTAGCCCCGAGACCGGCAGGAGCCCACCCTCCACAGACTAACTACACCCTCGCCACGGGACAGCGAGGAAGGCCGTCCCTCCCACCTCACAGAGGGAGCACACAACAGTGGGGTTGCCCTTCGGTGAATTTTGTCATTGGAAGGCTCAAGTCTACCCACACCGCCAGCAGACTGACCCCCATCCCCTCCCCGTTGCCGGCAGGTACCGCCAGAGAGGGAAAAAAAAAGGGCGCTCGTTCATCGGACAGTACAAAGCGTACCCGAAATACAAGCCAGCACACCTCACTCCCCCCAATTCAATTACTAAAGTAGGCTCTTTAAAATAAAAAAATAATATATATATTTATATAGCTATACAGAGAGATACAGAGAAAGCAAAGGAGAGAGAGAGGCTACTAAAAAAATCACGAAGCGCCAGTTTTCTGCTACAGCTGTCAGCAAAGAACTGTCACCTCACATCATACCCTCGGAGATGGTGAAGATAATGCAGGCAATGACAGCACAGGAATGCGAAAGAGGGCAGATAAGTCACTTCTGGTAATGAGACACAAATTAAACTCTCCAAACATGTGCATAGCTTTATTCATCTGCTTCAAACTAACCTTTTTATCACGGAGCTTCAGCGAAACCCGAGTGTGCAAAATGCATTTCTAAAAAATAATGCAAGCAAGCTTTCACATTTACAGTGGCAGGAGGACAGAGGGACAGAGGGACAGAAACCACACGCGGGGGCAAGCAAGCTGGGGGAGAGATGAAGGAACCAGAATCGCACAGCTCCATATTCTGAGCCGCTGGCTGCAAATGTAAGCATCTCTTACGTCGTTAAGTTCAAGCAAGGCGCGTTTATTTCTCCTTTACAAAAAAAAAACCCTGAAATAAAACCAAATTCACAGTAAGAAGAGCCACAACCTGGAAGGGAATAAACCCCTCCCAGGGAATGGGGTCCCTGGCACCACAAGGAGCCCCTAACTCGAGGGAAAAGCCAGTTCCAGACCTTCACTTGCTCTTGCTTTGCAGAACAGCGGAGCAGCTTCTCCTTCTCTGCCTGCCTCACTCCCCTCCAAAGTCGCAGGGAACGGCTCATGTTTGGAAAGGTGCCTTCCCTGAACTGTGAGACAGCTACTACACGCAGGCTCGAGTCCCAGGTCTTAATCCGATCCCATGGGTCACTGGGACAGTGACGAACCCTTGACTGTAGATGGGGCACGGTCATCGCACTGACAGCCAGGAACCCGGCTGTCCTGCACCACGACCCAGCGGCTCCAGCACCACAACAAGCTCTCTTCAGAAAGACTACCAACACACACACAAGGCACATTGAGTCAGATGTACGCACACAGGCGCGTGCACGTGCGTGAAAAAGCAAAGGCTAGCTAAAACAAATACAAACTGATGCTGAAGAAACGAATGGAACAGGCAGAGAGCTCTGGCCTATGGTATTTATACACTATTTTCCAGGCAGTTGTAATTACCAGGCTTTTCCTACATGACTTCAAACCTTCCTTACTCTTCCCTCACTTTAGAGGTACTTAATTTTCCTAAAGGATAATCTATCAACAGCCAAGGAAATTCCCTTTCCCCCTTCCAGCCAACTCCTCACCCATGAAAACACGAGGTTCAGGACCTGCCCATGCCCCACAGCAGCACCTCGACACTATGAGACCCCCACTCCAACCATCCAGTTTGGGCTGCGTGGATGGGTCTGGTCTGACTGGGAAGAAGGAGCCTACACTCCCCAGCACCAGGAAGAGGGGCAGCAGGAGGCCAGGCCATCTGTAATACTGCCGGTCAAACTTCACATTGAGATAAAGCATCAGAGAGATCGATCTGCAGAGAGGAGAGATTTCCTTCCACAGACAGGTTCAAATAGAAGACAAAATATTAATGAGACAACAGTTGATTTGAGATTTTTTTCTACCTCAACGAGTCACTCAGGCATCTTCCACGCACCACCGGCCATAGAGGAAGGAGAAGCTGAAAACCTCAGGGATTTGCACAACCCTTCCAATAGCAGCTTGAGAAAAGGAAGGAGGGGAAAAAAAACCCCAAACACCAACCCAAATGACACCAAACCCCCAACCCCCAACCAAAACCCCAAAAAGCACAGTGTTCTCTCAAGTTAAGAGTTCTCCTTTGCTTGCATTTGCATAGAAATTCCCGTAGGTCAGCACCAAAAAAATCAGGTACACCCCCTTCTCCTACCTACACCCCTAGGCTCCCCCAGTCCCCACACTACCCGCAGTTAGTGGCTGTGTTACAGGAGGGTTCAACTATCCGCAGAGGAACTAAATGGTCACGTTAAGAAAAAGAGGAAAAAGAAGGAAAACAACAAAAAAGTGCATCACACATTCTTGATTTTTAAGGGTTACTTATAGCAGCAGCAGCATTAATCCAAGACAATGAACAGTTGTAGATTCATTCTTCAATGCAGCAACACTTAATGAAATGTCTTCGAGGAAGGTCATAAAGAGGGTCCTTTTTAAAAGGGTAACATGAAAATTAGACTATTCGATATAGACAAAAGGGAGATAAACCAAAAATTAAAGACACAATCTTATTTACATTAAAAAAAAACCAAACCCAAACACCAACCCACATTCTTGTTAAAATATCTTTACAACACCTAAGCAAAAAAAAAAATGTATTTTAAGAATAAAGCAGAAACTCCTAAAGCAGTATCTGTTTTTGGAACCCTTATTTAGCACCTGAGGAAAGACCGTATGGAAAGCAGACAGGTTGGGTTTTTTTTTGTTGCTTTTGGGGTTTTTTTAAGAAAACTCTAAGATCTGTCTTTGCTAAATGTTCCTATGTTCGCAGCACACAAGTTTCATACCAAGAAAGAAGTGAAGTCAGGTTTTTTTTTCTTTTTTTGTTGGTTTTTTTTTCTTCTTTTTAAAGATAGTCTACTCGTTATCGTTAGTAAGGCTGTAGAAAAGGGATACTGCTATCTTACAAAATGGCTTTAGAGCTCTGGACACGTTATATGAAGCTTTCTGATTAACAGTCAAGATAAATACAGGTCAGCATATCCCAGCAAAAGCATGGGTGTGACTTCTGCTCCTGTCCCAGGACAGCGAGCAGCCCGACACCCTTGGCAGTGTGTCTCCAAGGAGCTCGTTGCCCCAAACGCAAGGCCACCATGGAGCAGTTCTTGTACCTCCTAGGCCATCCCACCGCTTCGGTGTCGCGCTGCTGAGCGATACTGCTTTTTGAGGGTCTGGAGCAGGAGCCCAGGAAGCCAGCCTGTTACCCTGTGGCATAACGTGGATTGTGCAAATGGCTAAAGCTCTGGAATCTCTGGGAGGCAGTGCAGACCCGCATCTTCTGCTCCTTCACACCAGCCCAGGTTCCTGCTTCTCAACTGCTTTCAGGGGGAAAGAGTTCTCTGGGTAGCCAAAGCCATAACTACTCCAACTTCTTTGGCTGCTCCACCATATTTGTGCTCCTCCAGCCCCAGCCCTGCTCCTGCCTTATGCACTGGTGTGAAAATGGGTTGTGAGCTTTAAATTAAGCATAAATTAAGCATAGCCTTGTTCTCTTCGCCTCCTGCCCTCCCCGACCTTGACCACCTCCCTTGTAAACAGCCTCTGTAAGGAAAACAAATCACTATGGACATTATGTACAGAAAAACCTTCTTGGAGTGAGACTCCTGAGAGCTTCAGACACCACAGCAGCTCACTGAATGTGCTGAACCAAGGGGAAAAACTCAGCATACTGGGAAACTACCAGCAATCCTGAAAGATGCCTGTGAACGCCATCGCTCCCAGCTGTCCCTGAGGTCACCACTGGCCACTTCTGGAAAGGATGCTCTGGCGCTACAACAGCACTCAGTGGAAGGTGAGAAGCACTAATCACACACGCAACCGAGAGCACAACTCCCATCTTGGTTCTCTCCTATGTTTTCCTACCAGGAAGCGATTTTCCTTTTGGTTTAGCCAGCTGGTTCAGCAATCACCCACTCTGAGCTGCCGGACAGCCAGCATACTCACACCCCAGGGAGGATTTTCCCCACGTTTCAGAGCTCAGAGCAGTTAGGAAAGGCTAACAGCAGGACTGACGGGTCAGAAAGAGAAACAGTTTGAAGCAGGTTAGTGACAAACCGGGCCCTGGAGCCATACGCACTGGATCCAAGAGATTTGTAGCAACACAACCAGATTTCATGGACAACTGAGGTGGGTTTAAACCAAAATCGAACTCCAACCGACATTAAAGCTGTCGTGTTGCATCGGGTGGAGTAGGAGGGAGCAGAGGCTGAAAACCATGGTCACCGAGAACTCCAAGTAGCTTTTACATCATCTCTTAGGACAAAACACTCCCTGACCCACCAAAGAGAAAGCAGCCCTGTGCTGGATCCAGCCAGCAGCACGTGCTCCGGGAACAAGGAACACCCAAGAGGATCCACTGGAGGAGAGACAGTCCCTGTCCGCACGGAAATCCTCACTCCAATAAACAGACAACCTGGCAAGGGACCCAGAGCGAAGGGACACACTGAAACCACAACTGGAACAGAAACAGGAGAGAAGCCTTAACCTGAACTACCATCTCCATAGCTAATAAAAGTCATCGGTCACGAGCTCGCCCTGTCCTGATCCGACACGTATATAAGGGTTTTCCTTTGAAAACTTACTCAGTGTAATGAAAACAATGGCACAAATAAATACATGCGCCCACTCCTCGCTCACCCCCACCCCCCTGCACGCACAGACACCCATGGGTGCAGACCCTGGGGGGGGGGGGAGAGGGGCCGNGGGGGCGGCCCGGGGGGGGGGGGGAGAGGGGCAGCTGCTGCACCCCTTCCCAGGGCTGTATTTGGTTTATGCTACAGTACTAATACTCTGAGTCAAACAAACAAAAACAAACGCAAAACATGAGATTATCAGTAACACCTCAGCATTATTTAAATGTGCTAAATTAGTCACAGCTCAAGTCATTGATTTTTTTTTTCCCTTTTTTTTTCTTTTTTTTTTCTCCTTTTTTTATAAGTTTACAGAAAAATAATCAGAAAACAGGTTAAATCTTACGATATTTTTAATAAGTGCTCAGTAAAGAATTGCGTGAGGACTCGAGGAGGACTGCAGACAGCGACAGGGCGAGTGATGTGATGGCACGAGGAAGTTTCTTCCACGGTCCTGCCTGCGCCTGTGCTGGCTGCTGGAGCTCAGAGAGAGGATTTCCTAACTGCTTAGCACCCAGCACACACCACAGAGCTCATGGAGGGAGACAGACACACATTTGAACTGAGGATGGTCAGAAATACAGCAGAGAAGCTGCAGAGGGGCTCTCGATGGATACCATGGGCAGGGAGGAAGAGCAGCAGGGAACAAACACAGAAGGGAATAAACCCCAACCCAACCCAGCACGTGAGCCGTGTTCCTTTCAGAATTTCTTCTGCTGTTTAGAAGAGAGACAGGACCAGGCCAGGAGTGTCCCCAAATATCCAGTGAGACACGGGTCTTTCTAAAGGCGCAGGGTCAGACTCAGCACAGGTTATTGCTGCGCCATGCCAGCCCCAAGAGCGGAGCAGGGACACGGGACAGCACAGACTCACCCCAGGCAAGCAAAAACAGGGTGGTTTTGTCTTTTTTTTTTTTCCTTTTTTTTTTTTTTTTAATAATGGAGCCCAGCCCTTAAGGCGACAAGTGACTACACAAGGCAAATAAATACACAGCAGAGCCTTAAAGCCAGTAAAACAAACTGGAAACTTTGCTATCGGCCTTCAACTTTTTGAAAGTAGTAAGTAAAAAACAAACAAAAAACCCCCAACCCCAACACAAAAACCCCACAACCAAACCAAAAAAATGAGAAAAACTTCTTACACCTTAATCTTCCCAGTCCCACTGTCCAGTTTGTTCAACACTTTAAAGCTCAGGAACACCCCAGCTCTTGGGCAGCGGAGCCAGAGGTGATTCCGACTTTTAGCAAGCAGTTGGGAGACTCAAGAGAATTAAAACCAGGAAGGTCAAAAGACTGGATGTCGGGCACATCTGTAAACATGTTTATACATCTCCAAAGTTACACACACCCGCAGAGGTGGTACAGTTTATAGGTGAGACAAGAACTATTTGTGACTGGCCAACCACACATTTCGGAACCTGGACTGACATGTGACGGGGTCACTATATAGTATGACACTACAGTGCTGTACTATATAGCACACGATACATCAAATGGAGTAGGCAATCCAGAGTCAAGCTTTTCAAACTGAGCGTGGCAGAAAGCTAGCAGTCTTACAAAAGGGACAGAATGACGCTTCATCGTCCCACAGTGAACTCGAGCATCTCATTCAGGTACAATCTTATTAAAAGAACAATTAAGAAACACATGCTACATACTCCTACTTAGCAAAAAAAAAAAAGAAAGAAAGAAAGAAAAAGGGGGTAAATCTAAGCACAAGGGGTAGGCAAAAGTTTTGGGCTCATCTGCTTCCTGTAATGCCCCAGAGGGTCCAGTTTAATTTTAGGAGACATCAAGTGCCACTGACCTTGATGCCCAGACCTTTATTAGCCAGCGTTCAGCCAAACACCCACGCTGAGCACTGGGTAAAAAAGAAAAACCAACCCAAAGAACATTATTTTTCTCTTCATTCACTGCTCTCTCTCACACTGGACCCCGTGAACTTTAAAAAAAGAAAACCAAACTAAAAATCCAAACCCAGAACAAACAACCCAACCCCAAGATGATTTGGATGTGCTACACAAGCTGCAAAGGGACAGAGCGGGTTACACAGCTGGAGCCGGCTCAGCTTTCCCTATCACTGCTAGGAAGCTTTCCTTTCCTCCAGATTTTTTTTTTTAAATTTTTAAATTATTATTTTCATTCCTAAGTCCTCCATTTTTGTAATAAAATATATTTTTATTAAGAGATAATTAGAAGCAGAGCCCGGAAATACACAGACTGCATTAAAATATAAAAGAGGATTTCCAAGGGGCAGGTGCAGGGAGCCCAGCCACAGGCATTCTACAGACAAATGGAAAAGGATTCAAATTCCCATTTTAATTTTTTTCCCTATTTTTTTGGTTTTTTCTTTTTTTCTTTTGTTTTTTTTTTTTTTTTAAGAGAAAAAAAAATAATTCAAGAAGGGTGAAAGTTAGCAGAACTGAATTCCTCTTCAGTTTTCCAATGAAAATGGGAAAAAAATCCGGCACATTTAGTGTTAGAAGACAGACAGAGCAAATATGAAGCACCTACAGTTGAAAGCAGAAGATACTCTGGTTGGGTTTTTTTGCTCCCAGGAATACAATGGCATTAAACTGTGGGAACAGTGGGTTTTTTGGGTTTTTTTCATGTTGGTTTTTTTTCCCCAATGCCTAACCAGATTGCTTATTTGTGCATGTTTGCTTTTAAAATGACAAGAACTCTTCAGCTGCAATAGTCCAACATGTGACTGGAGCCAGGTCAACTGTGTGACTTCACCATGCATCCTAGAACTGCAGTATTACCATCTTTTCCCCCAGAAGAACGATGCTTTAAGACAATATCCCCAGCATAGGATTGGCTGCTTTACTCCTGGCAAAACATGCAGATTAGAAATTCTCTGGGAAAAAAGGAAACAAAAAGGAAAACTCTGCAAAACTTCAAGGCGTTTCTCCAGCATTCAATGGAAAACACAACAAAAACCCCATGAGTAAGGGAGGCGGAAGGGAAAGGGGAGATGAAGGATGGCAAATCATCCTGATTTCCCTGTGATTAGTGTGTCACTACAGTCACAGAACGAGAAACAGAAACCTTGTCGAGTGGAAATGCCTCTCCAGCGGGTTGCTGTTGCCCATGTAGACGACAGCAGGAACTTTAGAACCGGGCTTGTAAATTGAGTCTGTGTTCGTTAATCACTTGCATTCACTCTTTAAACAAAAATGAAACAAAACAAAAACAAAAAGAGAGGAAAAAAAAAAATCTATTCAGTACCGGAGATTAAATAATCACGTGTGTAGTCTCGTTGAAATAAATTTTCAGATTCCTTAAGAAGTCTAATTACTTTCAGTTGCCATTTTTAAATAACTATATATATATTTGTATATATTATCCTGTGATTCTAGTTACGGTTCCTCTGCTGCACTGAAGATTTAGAAGGAGCATGAAAGCCTTTTGTCCCCCACGAACAGCACAAATGCTGCAGAAAGGTTTTTAACAGGCAGTCTCGTCTTGCTACCTTCATTGATCCGGGCGATCCATGGCTTCATTGTAAGTGATTATCCTTTTGGGATCTGGAAAGGAAGGAAAAACCTCAGTTTTTGACAAATTACTTTCAGGACCTGTGGCTGAAGGTACTCAGGAGAGATCTCCAGTGCTAACGAACTTTTCCTTAGGATCCCAGTGACAGCACAGGAGCTAATGGAGCAGCGTGTGCTCCCCATGTTACACACTGGGTAGCAGCAGCACAGGAGTCTCCACTCACCGCTCTTCCTGCAAGCTAACAAGGAGCATCTTCACAGGGAAGTGGTGGGGATGCTCCAGAATTTAACACTCTGTTTTGGGCGTGACACCCAACACCAGAAACACGAAGCGATTATTGTATGCACATAGGGGAGATTAATGAAGTCTAATTTGACGCTGGTTTTATGTGTGTCTCAGAGGCTCCGCTTCCCTCTGAACACCTGCTCACAGGAAAGCTCACCATCCCAACTTTTAGCAGTCCCAAACACAAATTAAACTCAAGACTACAATCAGCAGGCACTGAGGAGCTGAGTTCGGCCACCTCCAGACACTGAGACCCTGGTCCCAACACCCACCCCAGACAGACAGAGCAACTTGGCTTTTCCTTCCTCCCAGTATCCTCACCTTGCTTCTGCAAATTCCAAACCGATTCCATTTCTGTGGAGGCAAAACAAGAAGACCATGATTATTACACAGATTTATGCTGTCATTAGAGACAACTCTAAATACAGTTTGATTTTCCAAGCGTGACACGATACCACCATGGTTGTGCCGAGATTTTTGCACAAAGCCAGCCCCAGCCAGCTCGGCACTGCAGCCCCAGCCAGCTCGGCACTGCAGCCCCAGCCAGCTCGGCACTGCCAGGACTTGATCTGAAAGATCCAGTAATAACAGAGACATGGGTGCTACGCAGTCTTATGGGTCAGACAGCCAAACCGAGCATCATCAACACCACTGCCATTGCCTGCTCCTACAAATGCCCATCTTTGGGCTTTACTACCCTGACTCCAACGCTGCTCCACACGTTCCAGCCTCAACAAACAGCCTGGAGAGATGATTTTTTCTGAGTCGACGCTTAGTGTGTGTGAAATCAGAAGCGCTGGACAAAAGGACTTTCTCATGGTTCACAGCACGCACCCGCTGGAGCGCGCCACGCAGAGATTACCCCGCTAACATCACCGCCAGACCCCAGCCTACGCATCGGCCAAGGTGTGATGCTCCAGACACCCAGCTGCCTGCTCGGCTTGCAGCTCTTCCCCCAGTTTGCCTCTACAAATTCTGAAGACAAACAAATCCCCCCCCACCCAGCACTCACTGGAGGAGCACACGCTCTTGTTTACCTGAGGAGTAACAGCAATGCTAAATGTTATTTACAGTTGCTTCAAATAACAGAAGACCTTTGCTTTAAAATATCCCCAAATTAAATCCCATCTTTAGGGACCTATTCAAAAGAGCTACTCTTAGCTGCTATTTAGCAGGGAGTTTCTGCACTGAAATATTTACAGGCACTAAGTGTACCCCGTGCCCGAGTGAAGAGACAAAATTACAGCCAGAAAAGAAGCACTGAGTAGGAACACAACCTGCAAGAACAATCTTTAAAGCCTCTTTTCAGCCAGAAACGAGGTTGCAGGACTAAGAACAGAGAACAGCAATGGATTAGGCTACAAGGTATGTGCAGTGAGTAAACTACCCTGCATGGGAAAGGAGTATGACAAAAAACCCTACAGAACTCATGTCACCTCCACCCATTGCCTGCACGTTTGCATCCCTTCTCCAACTCTTCGTCTGTCCTTTGTCTGTTGCAATCTCAAGCTCAGGGTGCAGTTAACTGCATGCAAATAAATACCACCAGCCCTCCCTGCATGTCTAAGCCTTCTGTGAGGAAGGGCCCGACACAACACACAGCATTCTGGTAACAGCAGCGATACTTTGCTCAGGGGGAAAGCCTAAATAGTGACCAGGCTCTCACATCCCCAGGGATGCAGCCACCTGCCAGATGCAGGTTCCTCACAAGTAACATGCAGCAGCTGCTGAAGTTACTGGCAGAGGAGCTAGCTTTGCCTTCAGGGAGGTCAGATGCACCGTTTCCCAACAGCTAGTGAACATCGCCTATTTTAACAGCCTTCCCCAAAGGGAAAGGGGGGCAGAAAACTCCTCTTTGAGCTGTTGGTTCCTCCACATTAGAGCAATGTTTAAGCATCTAACACAAGGCAGAGGTGCTGCCTGCTCCTCCATCTCCACGTGCTTTCTTCTGCACTCCTATTTGGTCCCAGCTTCATGGGCTCCATGAGAAGGTGAACCGCTTGCGTTCCGATGTGCCTGACAATAAGACAGGCAGCAAGAGACTACCAAAACCACACAAAAAACCTTCTAAGTTGTCAAAAATCTGGTTTGAGAAGCCTAACAAACCAACACTTGAACTCCCCAACCTCATCAGACTTCAACCTTCCTCCCGCTTTGTCAGGAAGACAGGTAGGATGGAAGGTGGCATCAAGTATCCTGTGAATCCCAAACACCCCGACATTTTGGCTGGCAGATGCTCTGCCTGACAAAGCTACAAATCAAAGAAAATTGGCAAACCCGCTGTGATATCGAGTGTCACCAAACATCACCTGCCATCAGGAGAGCACGGTCCTCCCCTCCACCCAGCCAGCAGCACATGGGTACAGGACAGGCACATTCAAACAAGCCAAACAACTTCTCAGAAGAAAAAACAACTAAATCTTGGGACAACTGCAACACAAAGCTTGGAGAAAGGAGGTTACGCTCCAACCTTATGATGGGATTTTATGACTGCCTTTACTTGCAATACATCAGAGATTTTTCCTGCCAGTTCTGGACTGGTTGCAGGCTGTGGTCACCTCCAGCTCCCCAAGGCGCTGTAACAAGTGCCACAACCAGCCTAACGGTGTCTGGACAGAACGCAGCAGGTACAGGGACACAGGGTGGAGGAAGAAGCAGCCCGCATAGAAGATGCCCCAAGCCTGCTGCCAGCCATCCTGCTGCAGGCTCAAGGAGCTCTCCTGAGCATGCTTTGCCTGCATGGAATAATAGAATCACAGACTGGTCTGGGTTGGAAGGGACCCCAAGGATCACAGAGCTCCAACCCCCCTGCCACAGGCAGGGACACCAACCTCCAGGCCTGGATCTACACAAGGTTGCCCAGGGCTGCATCCAACCTGGCCTTGAACACCCCCAGGGATGGGGCACCCACCCCTCTCTGGGCAGAATAACCAAGAACTCACCATCTTTCACCCAGGCATGGGAAAAGGGGCATCTTCATAGTGAGTCTGACTCCACCTACAAAATACTAATCCAAAACCTAGTACTGATGCTTTACAAAGTGGAAGAAGGTCAAGACCTGACCAACAGACCACCTAGTACAACACGCTTCCTTCTCAGCAGACTCCAACGCAGCTGGAGAACACACCATCAACAAACTCTTGCACAATCTGCTGTCAAAGCCAGCCCTGCTTTGAGCCAGGGCAGAACTAGGTCACCTCCTGTGCCCCTTCCAACCTCACGTTTTCCAGGGTATTTTTCTTTCTTCCATAATCATCTGGCCTCTCTACAGCCCTCTGGCTTGTGAAGGAACCGCCTGAGTTAGACAGCCCCAGCCACATTCACTTAACAAGCTCCAGGGAAAGGAACTACTTTTTCTGGGGTCTAGCACTGAAACAAAGGGTTGGAGGAAGGCTTTGATGTCAGGACCAAGGCTCAGATCTGGTGAATTGCAGTGAGATTCCTCATAGGTCAATAAAATTTATAGCAGGACTGACTGGTACAGAACCAAAGAGAGCAGAGAAGTCTTTCTGTGGAAGATGGGTACTTTTATAGACATTTTCCTTGCCCCTATGAGCAGAAGTGTCTGCACAAGGCTATAGGCAGAGTTCTTTGTACTTACTGTAAATTGAACATGTAAACTGGCAGTTGTCCTGAAAATGAAAAGCTATAAAAACAAACCCAAACCAACCAAAAAGGAACTATCCTCAGCTGATTTTTCTGTTTCTTTCTGCAGGACACAACAGTTTGGTTAGAGGATCGCCCCAGAAACAAAGCAAAGATTAAAAATTCACTGCTGGGGAGACTCAGTGCTGTACCACAGGCACTACGCTCATCCTGCCAACTGAAAAAAAGCAGAGACTTGAAGGAGAATTAAATCAGCTTCTGCTCCACAAGACCAGAAGCAAGAGATTTGAGACCTCACCCCTTCCCACCAAGGGGGATGGGAAACCAAGACGGGTTTTTCTGCTGCTCTCCTGATGTAAAGGATGAAGATTGCTGAATTCACAGCTCTGCTGTTTCTTCTGACCCAGTTCACCATTCCAGCAAACGCTGCTCCTGGCTGGCCCACGCTGCCATGCTCTATTTTCCATCCTGCTCTTCTGCTTCTTCATGCGAGCAGAGATGCTGGTGCAACCAAGATGCTGAGAAGGAACAAAGCAGTGGCATGGGCAGCACCTGGGGGGCAAAGCAGGGGAGGGAAACACTGCAGCTTCCTCTCCTCCATCCATGAGGCCTTTGCTGCTGCGCAGCTGAACTGGAGAGACCCATTACTTGCTTTTTAGCCAAGGACAAGCAAAGCACTGAGCTTCCCAGCAGAAGGCTTGACACAGAACTGGGTAGTAGTGACAGCCTGGCCTCAACACTGACTACTTGAACGCGATGGAGTTCTGCAGTAAGAAACGCTTCACCCAGCTGTCTCTAAAAGGACAGCTAAAGCAGGAGGAAGAGACTGATTTCAAAAGAAGCAAAGCAGAGATGCACTCTGCCTCCTCTTTTGAGGGACCAGGACCAGTTTTATCTCCAGAAGATGAGGATTTTGGCAATGCCACACTGAGGCAGAGGTTCAGTTCCAGCCTAGGTAAGGACATCAACCCTAAGCGAGACCATCACTCCTGCCTGGCCCTGTGCTCTCCCATACTAAGCTACCATCCCCAAACACGCAAACAGCAGGGACACCAGCACTCAACTACACCAGAGCTACCTTGCTAAACCAGGTGTGTCACCCACACCATCACAGAAGGGGCACAGTGTGTCATGGCAGGCAGCCGCAGCCAAGGATGATGTGTTACAGTTGGAGCAGATGATCGTGGGAGCCTTCCTGCCCTTTAAAAAGAAAGCAGCAAGGCATGGAGCAGGGACCCAGAGGAAACGGGCACATAAAGCATTTTAAAGAACAAGAGGGCACATCAGCCCTGCCAGCACGTTCCCAGTCCCTGGCTTCTGAGGAAAAAGCAGTCTGGACAAACCAGCTTCCTCTATCAGGACCTCACTGCGCAGCCACCCAGCCTTACACCCCAGCAGGATTCCCGTGCCACAGCCAGGCCCCCCACGCGTCACCTCCTCCATCCATCCTTTCCCAGGGAAGCTGCAAGGCAATTACACTCTCTAATGCCCCTCTGCAGACCACGATGAGGATCTGCATTCCCTGACCACAGCTACAGACAGAAACAGTGCAGACAAGGGTACAGGCCTGCAGCAGCCAGGTCAAAACACTGGAACAGCTCACACCACAGCCCACCCCTCGCTGCAACACACAAGAGCTTCACCCATGCACCACAGGCAGTTTGCAGATAAGCTACACAGAGGAGCTCTACAAGGGTTGGAAGCTGCACCATGACCCCACCAGTGTTTCATGCTCAGCCCTGTCCTTGTTCCATAATCATTTCTCTTTTGTGTCCATGACCCCAGAGGCAGGGCACCTTTGAAGATGAAACTAGAGACTTTGCTCCAAAGCAAACAGATCAATCTGAAGAGGGAGAAGTTCACTCTCTATCAAAACCAAACAATCTGAGAATCCAGCTGCCCAGAACACCCTAACACAGCAAACCCACATGCTCTCCTGAGTGGGCAAGAGAGAAAGGCAGCAAGTGAGACTGTTCCTATCCCACTGTAGAGAAACTGGCTGGTTAGGGGTAGGAGAACAGCCCAAGATAAACTGAGAGGACAGCGTGGGGATTACCCACTGCTGCCCTGGCAGCACAGCCTGGCAGCTCCCACCTCTAGCCTTTTTGCAGTACACATGCCAGAGGAGCTCACTCTGTGGGGTGATGGCCACGAAGAGGGGACAGAGTTTTCCACCTGGGTGGGCAGAGGAAGGTGCCTTCCTCCCAGAAGCCCTTAATCCAACTCATCACTGGACACCCAACATCCTCACAGAAGACTACTTACACCTGGGCTCATGGCTTTGTAAACCAGCAGTAACACCTGAAGGCTAAGGAGCACAAAGATAAGCTCAAGGTGTTTGGAGCTCCCCCATCACTGCAGGAACACCCCCACTGATTAGAAACATTCATCATCTTTCACCCCTAGTTAACACCCTCCATTTGGCACAGAGGAGCTGGGGCGGAGCCCATCACCCCGGGCATCCCAAGGGCTCGAGATGCTCAAGGCCAGCATTCACATGCAGAGGCAAGCAAAGAGCAGAGAACAGTATTTTAAGGAGCACTTGAGGTGTCCATTCTCCCTATTAAATGTAATCAGCTCCAGCATTCAGAAGAACTGAGAGCAGGCAGCCTTTGAAGTTAACACCTCCTCAAGAGGAGAAGGGAAGGGAGTGTTCTTGATTTTCCTGTCCTTACTATTGTTTTACTGGGGTCTTTCAGGCAGCAAGAGGGAAAGGAGAGCTGAGGAGCCTTGCTGAGGCAGCACAGGGCTGCTCTGCTGCAGCAAAGTTCAGGCTGAGCAGAACAGAGTCTGACTTGTTGAACAAACTGCGATCTGTTAAGAGGAGGATTGGCTCAGACTGCCCTGCCACGCCATGCTTCCTGGTACCCCCCA
>VZTU01019111.1:283-10481 GCA_013400835.1 Zapornia atra
TTCTGGTTCATATCTTGTGAAATTGGGTTGCTTATGTGGAATAGGAAGAACTTAGTGCACCAAAATCAGACCTTTTCCCTCTGTAAAAGAAAAAAAAATCAATTTAGTGTCTTTGGGGTGAAGGATAAGGACAAGAGTGGGAATATTTTCAGTAAAGACAAAAAAGCTGAAAGTAGGTCAAGACGAGGGAACTTTCTGTTCATTTTGCTATTGAAGATGAGAATAGGATGAAGTAGTGACTTTATTGAGAAAGTTCATCTCACCAGCTGTGGTCACACTGTTGTGTACCCTTTCCTTTCCTCAGTGACACTGACAGAAATAATCGTTGGGAATATATTTATTATTTCTGCTTCCAAAAATGTATTCTCTCACACAACACTTGCTAGTACCTTGTATATTTATAAGGTCTCTTATGAACACTTAAACACTTGCAATTAACACTATTTTCATGGAAGATTTTAAAAGTTTTGTTTAGAACCCATAATAAGGGCAACTTCTGAATTACATTTCTGACTTTGTGTTTTCTAAACATTTGTCTGACTTAATGTTCTAACTACAGCTGACCATCTACTGGCAACTGCACATACATACAGATTTCACAGAGCTGTAGACCATAAGCAGGTGTAAGCTTCACTGTACGACAGTGGCTGAGTCAGTCAGCAAGGGGACTGGTACTCTGCATGACATCACAGATGGATTTTGTCAATGAAATCACCTACAACATGGTAGTAACCATCTCAATCCAATTAATAACAAATGTTACGGACAGTGGATTAATACAAGGTGCTGTGCAATGTGCCAAGCAACCTGACTGAATAACTATAAATTTCCTCTATTTCAGGTTGTAATTGTTGGGTTTTTTTAAACAGTAAGAAAAAGTCCATCAATTTAGTATGTCTATATTGCATATTACTTATCTTAATTTTAAAATAAAATACCTATATTTAGCACTGAGAAGAATTTTCTTTCTGGAGGGTTTTTTGTTTGTTTGTTTGGGGAGAGTTTGTATGTGTTTGTGTGTGTGTGTGTGTCTGTAAATGATGACTATATATTTGCCAAAATGGAACTTAGGTTTTTTTCATTGATATTTTAAATCTTTCTGAAGTCTACCATGCACCTACCTGACATGTACATGCTACGTGCAACAAGTGAGTGGCAGCAAAAACTCTCATGCTTTTCAGTTTTGTAAACCATCAAACACACAGACCATTTTAACATCACTCTGAAAACAACAAATAATGTAAGTTTATAATGAGTTCCTTAATATATCATTAATATGAATGCAAAATTCTGCTTTGCACTGTGATATTCTATAGATTTCATATCCTGAAAGAAGTCGCAAAAGATTAAATGTGTGAAATATTTTCCAAACTTCTACCAAGATATATTTAATAATATGGAGTTCCCTTTCTTCATCTGCTTCATCAAAGCAAGAATAGATGTGGTATATAGGTCTTCTGTAAAAATTAATTGATGTTTTGAAGGGAAAAAATATTCTTGACATCTGAATGATGCTTCTAGGTATCAGCTAATCAGTCTCTATTTCTATAACACAGCAAATGTAGATCAAGATTATCTGCATCAGAGAAAATGAAAGGATAGTATGCAAAAATATGGCTTCCTTGCAATAATCTCCGTGTAGTTGCTTCCTAAGAAATAGTTTCTATTAAGATCAGGGTGAAGATACAGACTATACAAAGTCAGAGACAGGCCGTTGTGTGGACAATGTCTGCAGCTGCAGTCTAAAACTAGCTGTTTTATCAAAAAAGTTCTCTATCAGAACTACATTAATTTCTATGAAATACTTTGTGAATCCAACATCAAGTGGGTTTGGGATTTTAAGGCACATCACTTTAAAATAATTCTCAGAACTGGACTTCTATATCTCATAACATTATAATTTGACTATAATAACTCCTATACTAGGTCATGTACTGTTAGACTGTTTCTTTACCATACCTCTAAAATGCCATGTTAATGTAATATCATTGATAGAATGTAAGCCATGTGATGCTAGAGAAATCCCAGTAAGTTAAGAATCTCATTTAATGCCAAGTATGATGATTAATTGTTCATTTAAATGTATTATGGTTTTCAATCTTACAGGCCCCTAGACTTACCTTTATTTCATCCCAAATATTTGTGGATGGTCTGAGGTAACACAGACAGTGATCTCATCTCAACTGGAAATAATGACTTAATCCAGTTTTGAAAGGTATCACTTTAAGAAAAAACTCATGCTATGAATGTTATATTACTTGATATTTCTTCTTGCAGTCTACAAGACAGATAATCAAAGTGTATTAGCTCATGGTCTTTAAAAAAAAATCCTGTAATATTTAGTATGCAATTTCGGAAATATAGTTTGTTATTAAAACTATTTTAAATAAATTATTTCTGATATAAATGGGTGTCAGTTTAGAAGTACTAGACACTTTCAATGAACTTCCAACTAAAATATGGAACAAACCATAAATCCATATAGAACCCAACTTAAGATCACAGGTCCTCTGCCTGAAATGTATCAATTTGATTAAGTTGTCAATCTCAATATCATTCTAAGATACTAAAGCAAAGTTATATTATTTATTGTGTTTAAAACACAAAAAAAGCAAGTACTGAAGATCAAGGGGCTGATGCCAGTACACGGGCTATAGAATCAAAGAATCCTTTAGGTTGGAAAGGACTTTTGAGATCAAGTCTGGCCATTAGCCTAACACTACCAAGTCCACCATTAAACCATGTCCCTAAGCACCACATCCACAAGCCTTTTAAATACTTCCAGGGATGATGACTCAACCACTTCTCTAAGAAGCCTGTCCCAGTGATTTGCAACCCTTTTGGTGAAGAAATTTTTTTAATATTCAACCTAAACCTCCCTGGTGTGACTTAAGGCCATTGCCTCTTGTCCTATATCTTCTTACTTGGAAGAAGAGACTGACACTTATCACACTTTCAGGTAGCTATAAGGTCTCCCCTCAGCATCCTTTTCTGCAAGCTAAACAACCACAGTTCCCTCAGCCACTCCTCATAAGACTTGTCCATGCTCTTGACCCTTCATCAGACCTTTCTTGGACAATCTCCAGCACCTCGAAGTCTGTAGTAAGGGGCCCAAAACTGCAGATAGTTTTTGACGTGTGGCCTCATCAGTGTGGAGGAAACGGCATGATCACTTCTTTACTCTTGCTGCCCACAGTATTTCTGGTACAAGCCAGGATGCTGTTGACATTCATGGCCACCTGGGCACACTGTTGGCTCATATTCAGGCAGGTATTAACCAATACACTCAGGTCCTTTTCTGGTGGGCAGCTTTCCATCCCCTCTTCTCCACACTTTAGAGTTGTTGTGATCCAAGTGCAGGACCCGGCACGTAGCCTTTTTAAACCTCCTATAGCTGACCTCAGCCTATTGATCCAGCGTGCCCAGACCGCCCNGGATATTAAAGAGAACATGCCACTGTACTGAGCCCTGGGGAACAGTACTTGGGTCTGGCCATGAACTGGATTTCACTCAATTCACCGCAATTCTTTGGGTCCAACCATCCAGCCANCCTATCTGGTGTCCTCAGGATACTTACTGAATGTGCACTTCTCATAGAATCACAGTTTGGGTTAGAAGGGACCCCAAANTTGTACCCAGTAACATGTATACCTATCTAAGTAATGAGCGGCCAGTTTCTCCAGGGAAATGACAAATCGTGTGAAAGTCTATACTAAAGTCCAGGTATAAAACATACACATTCTTTCCCTCATCTATTAAGTGGGTCATCTTGTCATAGAAAGAGATCAGGCAGCACCTGCCTTTTATAAATCCATGCTGACTGGGCCTAGTTGTACAGTACATGCTGTATGATGATGTTCAGACATTGTAAGATGTCCATATTTTATTGAAAGTATTGATCATCTTTCACAGACATTCAACATAAACACACATTCCTTAAGTAATCACTAATCTCAAGCTCAAACAGATATGCTTTCATCGAAGTACATTAAACTTACTTATCAATACACCACAATTAGAATCAAACTCTATTGTCTCAGTGGATTCAAGTAGGAAAAAGTACAGTGTGTTTTTCCATCCTTGTGATGTTGTCACATTTTGTTTCCAAACTTCTACACTAACTCTTTCTATCTTTCAGTTTTATTTAACTTTTTTTTTTTTAATTCTTCTGACAGTCAACATTATGCTGACTTACTCTTTTTTCATTCTTTCTAAATATGAACTGCGTTTCATAAGTGGTGTTTAACTGCATGTCTTTTTTAATTGTGGAAGCATCAACTATTCAAGATCTTGAACATCAATGCATTCATTTAGTATTTATAATGGCAGTAAATAAATGACAATAAATACACATAAATGAATTTGAACTTTAAGCAGCAGAGCAAAATAATGAAATGTGGGTAATTAAAAATTAGATCTATATATAGACTACTGTTTAAATAGGTGTATGTCCATATGATTGTAAAGATATAGAGTGTTCTTGGCTATGTGTTATCTCATTGTCCCGTTGATGTTGATTAAAATTCAACTGCTGAAAGCTCAGTAAGATTAAAACGAAAGCAAAGAGGAAAAACAACAATTAATTTCCACCAAAGCTTTTTCTGACTGTACAGAGATATTGGAAATTCATTAATTTATCAGGTTTTTAATAGTTGTTATTATATAAACATGTAATTAATCAATTACTGTTAGTTAATATGATGTCATTAAACATGCTTATATCTGTGCCAGTAATAACTTGCAGTTTTATTTTCATCTTCAATTCTGTAGAACTTGCCCTGCCAAGGAAGTAAAAAAACCAACCAAATAAACAAAAAAAACCCAAACTATACTCAAATGTTGGAGATAATCTTAAATTATACTCCGAGTATATGGTTTTCTTCATCCAATGAAGTGCATTTGTATTCGTTGCCATGCAGCGATGGAGAAAGAATTTTTAAGTAGAGATCATGAAGACACAAATAGCAAATTCTGCAAAAAAACTTTTTTGTTCATTAATAAAGAGAACACTGATCAATCTGTACAGGGCTGATGTCAGATACTCACCATGAAGTTGCTGGATCTAAAATACAGTATGGGTGACTTGGGACGTCAGAGCAAAGTGTCCTGAGGACGTGACCATGATTTCTTATTACAGACTGCTGCTTTACCAAGTTAAGAATAGGGGTTTGATAAGAACTAGAGTAATAATACTGCTTTCTCATTTCACAATTTATATGAAACAGCTGTTAGAATTAATTTTCTATTATATTTTCTATTATATTTTACACACCGACATTGTAAATATCACCACATAAATTGTAATTCCTTGTGACTGTATATGAATTTTCATCAGGGAAATGATTCAACAGGAAAAGAAAAAAAATATGTAATAAGAATTGTAATGAGTTTTTAAACAGTAGAAATAATTACATGCCCTCTTGTTTAATACACATACGTGTTGATAATATCCAATCTATTATGACTCATTACAAATGTTTGTCTTTAGGGTTGGAAGGGTGGGAAGTCAATACAAATATTTTTTTTTCCCCTCTATTCATTCTGGAAATGTGCATAGAGTATATTTGAAAACCTTTCAGTGCCCTTGTCTTTGAACTAAATATTTCTCAAAAGGGAAAGTTTCATATTTCCTGTGCAAAAAAATGTACATAGATTCCAGTGAAAACTGAATTTATAGTTAAAGTAGATGAGATTTTTTTAGATTTATAGTTAAACATCACCCTCTCCTGGCAGCATGCCTGAACTAAAATATCACCAATGGACAGTTTTAAAAATTTTGCAAGACTTTTTGTATTGTTTTAAAAATGAACATAATTTTTACTAATTTAAACAATTTGCCTAACTTACTGGTGAAGAAGAACATTTAAATCTTTGCTTTTTCTTTTAACAGCTGCAATTTACCAAATTTAAACCTTGTAATATGCACTCACCATGAATTTAAACTTTAGATTTATTTAAAAGCCTGTACAAACTTGAACAGCATTTAGACATTTCCCAGCCTATGTTTAATTAATACTGTTGCATTTCAACTACTTATAAAAATCATTATTTCTTCCCTCTGTTGATTAATCCAAGATAAGAGAGTGTTAGGAAAAAAGTATCCTCAAAGAATAGATCAGAAATTTAATATGAAAAAGTGAAGAAAATACCACTGGAAATGCTGGCAGAACAATGTGTAACATACTTAGTTTAACAAGTTTATGTATACATTGCTGAGGAATAGCAGCTTTTTCTTCTATTCACCTTGTAACATTTTTGGAACAACATCTTATGCACTTACACGTTTCCTATCGCAATCAAATTCCAATACTGACTGCATCTTTGGCAAAATTTCAGTACCTATCTGAAGATGTATACTCCCACTGTAATAGCAGTAAAATGTTTCCAGTCGTGACAAGCCTAAGAGAAAAGATAGGTAAAGGTTTTCTGGAATCAATTCCTGTAAACATCTTAATTGTTAAGTGATTCCAAAAATAAGAATAGGCAAGTGAATGCGTAAACTGAAAAGGGATGATGCCTGTCACCAATAACAAAGCTAAAATTGTTTTCATGGCTCAAGATCTTTTTTACAGCAGTCAAATGTTAAGGCTTTGAATGAATTGGAGCTTGATATTAACATCAGAAATTACAGAATCACAGAATCACAGAATCGTAGGGGTTGGAAGGGACCTCGAGAGATCATCGGGTCCACCCCCCCTGCCAAAGCAGGCTCCCTAGCTCACATTACACAGATATGCGTCCAGGCGAGACTTGAATATCTCCAGAGAAGGAGACTCCACCACCTCCCTGGGCAGCCTATTCCATTGCTCTCTCATCTTCACTGTGTAAAAGTTCTTCCGCATGTTGGTGCGGAACTTTCTGTGCCCCAATTTGCAGCCATTGCCCCTTGTCCTGTCCCCACAGACCACTGAAAAGAGGCTGGGCCAATTCCCACTGCATCCCATGCTTAAGATATTTATAAACATTAATTAGGTCCCCTCTAAGTCTTCTTTTCTCTAGACTGAACAGTCCCAGCTCTCTCAGCTTTTCCTCATACATGAGATGTTAGGGCCTTAATCATCTTCGTAGCCCTTCTCTGGACTGTAACTCTTTCTCCAATTTAATTAATAATCATTCTTCATGAAATAACGTATCTGTTGAGATAGATATACTCACATATCTGCATGCAACTATCTAGCAGAGTTTAGAATGCTTTCATTTTTTGACTCTATTGAAATAATTGGAAGTTTTGCCATTCACTTAACTTAATCAGCAGTTTCACTGGCAAATATAAATATGCGTGCTCCTGCTTATCTCTTCAGAATCTGAGTTTTAGTGACCTTATTGTATTTTGACTGCATTTTTTTCAGAATTACAGTAATGAAAGGAAATGATAGTCTGGCAATGTTTGCTAGAAATACTCCACCCAGTTACTGGGATTTTTTTTTTTTTTTTTTTGGGGGGGGGGTTGGTGGTGATGGTTTTGGGGGTTCTTTCTTTCTTTCTTTCTTTGCTTTTCTGCAGATTAAATAACTGAAAAATTAATGAAAAATTAAAACCTACCCACCTAGGAATGTGTGTGACAATAATGAAAATTAGAGTTGATTTCAATTAAAACAATCTCTTTGATTATTCTCTGTATTTATTTTTACACTAGGGAACAAAGTGTGTTTCTGCCTTATGTATCAATAGTAGAGTGGAAAAAATCAAACTAAAATATTACTGATTGATAATGATACCTGCAGTTGCAAAAGATGATCACCCAAAGAGAAAAGTTATCATATATACATAAACATGAATATTTTTTCTGCATTCTCTGGAACCTTAAAATGACACACACACACACACCCCCAAATTTTGTTGCACTTAGGTTTGTTGCACGTAAACGGTTTTCCTGGTCAGGGGCAGTAAAATCTCAGTTGCTTGAATTCACTGAAGGTAACAAGCATTTTTGTACCTAAACCAGAAAGCTCTTTCCTTGCTTTTATTATGTTTATTACTTTATTAGGGAATAAGATCATCTGCAAGGTGCTAGCTCCTTCAAGAGAAGTGCCCCATGTAGATGGATTAGGATATCAGGCTTCAAAAGAAAGAGGGAATAACTCACAGTCAACATTTAGTAACATCATGTACAACTATTTTTTTCTTCATCATCAATTTAAACATAGCACTTTTGTTTAAAAGAAAGCTTTATACTTGGGTTTGCAGATTTTTGTTCCTAGTGATACACCTGTGTATCTTCTGCATTCCTCCCACTAAGATTTCTATCTAATGTTAGGTCTATGTATTTCTTGCAATATAAAGGACGTTTCTGACATTGAGGAAAGGATACCTAAAGTAATCTACTGATTAGAGAGTGGGTTCAAGATTTTAATGAGGAGCAACAGAATAGGAGATTGAGAAGGATAATCAGGCATTTTTTTCTTGTTCTGTAGTTTATAACAATGACCTTTTTGTAGATAATCTAATTAAATTTTTGATGAAATTTCTACATACTTCACTGAAAAAAAATCTAATTGAATTTTGGTTGATTTACAAGTTTAACCTACTGGAAGAATGTGGAATTTGAGTCTTTAAAGACTGCTTCAGCCTTAACCTTGATTAGGATATCCCACAAATTAATAGATGTCATTCCATACTTACAATTTAGGAATAATCAATGCAACATGGTAAACCATTGTTTGCAGGAAAACCTCAAAGACAGATAATTATTATTATGTATTTGTGAATACGTATGAACTTTTAAATCATGGAGATGTTCTGAAATGTTGGTAAATTACATGATGTAATATTACGACAGCATAACTGATAAAATATGACTTATCTGTTGCAATATAAAGCCAAGAGTTATAACCTTCAAAGCAAATTGTGTTAACCCTCCAGTAAGAAAAACATTGTGAAACAGAAACCTGTCTTACGTTGTTCATTATCACTGATCTATTACTTCCCAAACTGTTCATAGTTCATTATATTATAAATACTGACATGTCAGAAAAGTTTCTTCAGTTACCAGCCTTTGATGACCTTTCTAAGGTCTTATCTTTACAATAATAAATAAGAGTAACAAATTAATACAACAGTAGTTTAATGCTAGTTTAAAGGTTACTGCTTTATTTTAAGTATCCTGTTATAACTGTTGTTGTTGAGTAATGAGTTCAGGCTAAATCACCAAGAAAATGTCTTCCTTTTTTTCTATCTTTAATTGACTGTGGTGTACATTTTCTTATATTTGCTAGAAACTAATAAAACACATTTGATATTTAAATTTGTTGTAATACTCTGTACAGATGTGAAATTATTGGAAAGTTGAAATATTACATAAAGAAGTGCCATCTTACATGAAACAGAATTATTTTATGTCCATTAATGAACATGTTTATTCAATTTAGAAAATGAATGAAATTAAAATCATCCCTGCTCTCTTAGGGTTTTGATCAGCTGTGTGTACTTGTCAACATGTTTAACACTACTACATTCTTACCTTTATTACTGTTTTCAAATAGACTGAAGGCCCATATTTTCTCACCATACAGATGGCTGATACTATTGAACAATGCAGACCCAAACAGACAATTCTGGGACATTCTGTTTCTAACCAGCCGATAGCTGGACCTCAACACTCTGAACACAGTCCTTTGTCTTGAGTATTAACCTAGTTTTAAACTAATTTATCCAGTCCCCACTTCCTCAACTTACAAATGAGAATGTTGAGGAAGATGGTGTCACAGACCTTAGTAAAGTCAAATGTATCCATCACTGTTTACATAGTCAGTCATATCAGCATACAGGACAAGGGGGTTGATCAAAATTATCATTGTTATTTCAGATATAATAAAACTGATTAATATTATCTGTTTGACCAACCTCATTGCCTTCTATGATGAAATGGCAGCTATATATGAGACAGTGGTGAATGCTAACATTAAACATTTTATTGTAAGAGAGCTAACAGTCATAGACCGAATTATCTAATTCTTACAGAAGAGGCCTAATTAATATTAAAGTTTAAATTACTTGTTAAAAAATAACCAGCATTTTTTTCCTTTTTTCTGCAGGTGAGCTCATCCTTCAGCTTTCGTAGTTTCCCTAAGGTCCTTGGCTTCATTCTTGCTCAAGAAAGGTTAAGAAACATCATTAATGTCCTGAGTTCTTCACTGGGAAGAGTTGAGGCTGATAGTAAGTGTCCCTTCTGTGGCGGTTTTGGCCGTAACCAAAGGCC
>VZTU01019112.1:0-46910 GCA_013400835.1 Zapornia atra
CATGTTCACTTCTCACTGAATCAACTGGTTGCCAGCCAGATGTAGCCCCATTCACTACAACCCTTTGAGCTCTGCTCTTCAGCCAGTTCCTCACCCAGTGCACCATGTACCTGCTCATCCCACAGTTGGACAATTTTTCCAGAAGGATCCTGTGAGGGACAGTATCAAAAGACTTACTAAATTCAGAAAAACTACATCCACCACCTGCCTTTCATCCACTAGGCAGGTATCCTTATTGTAGAAGGATATTGATTCAGTTAGACAGGTCTTTCCCAGACTCCCAGGGCTTTTGGTAGATGATAAAGGGAGGTCCTGCCATAAGATCTGTGAGCTCCTTCAGTACTCTGGGATGAATCTCATGAGCCTCCATGGACTTGTGAACATTCAGCTGATACAGCTGGTCCCTTACAGTGTCTGCAAATGAAAAGCCACGTTCCCACACGGATGTTCTTCAACTCAGTGGACGGGACAGCCTAAGGTCTATCAGAATTATTAAAGACTGAGGCAAAAAAGGATTGAATGCCTCTGATTTTTCTTCATTCCTATTAGTGAGATGACCATCTTCATCAAGTATCAGCCCAATGTTTTTTTTAGACTACTTCTTGCTATTAACATACTTCAAAAAGCCCTTCTTGTTATCTGACACAACACTGGCTGGTTTCAAGTCTAATTGAACTTTGGCCTTTTCTCTCTTCTCCCTGCATAGATATAACCCACAGCTCTACAGAGCTGCCTTCATGTGAAGCCTGACCTCACTTCCAGAGACAGCATAATATTGTTTTTTCTCCTTGAGCTCCACAGGGAGTTCCCTGTTCAGCCAAGCTGGTCCTCTGTCTCACTTGCTTGACTTAACACACAGTGGAATTACCATTTCCTGTGCTTCTCAAAGCACAAAGTTCTTAAAAACTGACCAGCACTCATGGCCTCCTGAACCCTCAAGAGCAGATTCCCAGGGTACTATGCTAAATAGCTCCCTGAATAGCTCGAAGTTTGCTCTCCTGAAGCCAAGGGTAGCAACTCTGTTGTCTTTTTTTTCTTGTTGGACTCATTCATTTCACGATCACTGCAGCCAAGACAGCCACCTACCATCACATCCCCCATTAGTCCTTCTCTATTCACAAATAGCAAGTCTAGGAGGGCACCTTTCCTAGTTGGCTCACTGAGTACTTGTGACACTAAGTCATCTCCTACATACTTCAAGAATTTCCAAGATGTGTTTGTCACAGTAGTGTGGTGTTCCCAGTTGTTGTCTGGGAAGGTGAAATCTCCCATAAAGACAATGGCTACCATTCCAGAAATGTCTCCTAATTTCCTATAGAATAACTAACCAGTGTTTACATCCTGGCTGGGTGATCAGTAGTAGGCACCCACTACAACATCTTTGTTTTCCATCCACCTAATCCTCACCCAGAGAATCTCCACCTCACCTGCCCATCCCTCCTGAACAGCCTGTAGCCCTCATTCTACCAAGTCTCACTAATACCGATAATATCATAGCTTCAGGAGCTGACCAATGTTCCCTGTTCATCCTGTTTGTTTCTCACACTGCATGTGTGGGTGTATAAGCATTTCAGCTAAGCTCCTGAGCCCTCCATGCTCCCAGGAGCAGTGTAAAAGTTCCCACTAGCATTTCCAACCTCAGGCATGGCCATGCCAGCCCTTGGCTTATCTACTGCAATCCTCTTGGTATCCTATCTCTCCATCAATTCCAGTTTAAAGCTCTTTTGACCAGTCCTGCCAGCTTAAGCCCAGTGAAAAGTTATTCCCCATAAGGACTGGTGGATCCCATCAGGCCCCAGCATACCTTGTGTCTTGAAGGTTGTTCTGCCATTTAAAACCCTAAAGTTTTAGTAGAAGCACCAGTCCTAGGCCCAAATATTGTTATACTGGGCTCACCTGTTTCTTCCAGAGTCTCCACTCATTACTGGGAGGATTGAAGAAAACCCTACCTGTGCTCCTGAATTTTTTAGCATGCTGAAATCTCTTTTGATCTACCTCAGACTTTTGTTGAAATTTCCCTTACAAGATGGTCTGGTCTGCAAATAGGTGCTTTTGTTTCATATCAGAGGGTTTCATTAGGGGCCATAACTCACCATTGTTTCTTGTCCCTGCTGGTCTTAACCTGGGTTTTATTTTTAAGGGTTGTTCTCTCTGACCTTGGCAAGACTGCACAGGTTCCCCCTCTATCTCATTATGCACTTCATCTACTGTACCCAGTGCCTGGTACCTATCCTGTAATGGTATCTTAGAGGGTAAGGAGGGGTTTCCCTTACTGCTTCATAACCTCCTTCCACCACTCCTGGCTGTGAGGCCTGCCAGCCCCATGAGGAAGGAAACAGCAGGAAAAGGTCTTGCCTCAGGGAGAAGATTGTTGAACGCTGGCTTAAGGTCAGCACTGTATCAGAAGAGGAATAGTTGCAAAATTTAAACAACTCTCAGTGAAACCTGTCAGGTTTGTAATTAATTCAGCACCCGAAGTGTCCCAACACACCTTCTTGATTCTGTTACTTTGGACAAAAAGGAGTGGGTTCAACAGGACACTTGCTTGGCCAAGTACTTGGGATGCAGAGCAGCTTTCCTTATCTTCAGGAGCATCAGGTTAGATTGTAGGGGCCTTCTAGAGAGATTGTCCCCAACCTGAAGAGTTTGCAGATTGAACAGAGTTAAAATGGAGGAAAACTGAGGGAAAAAGTTTACACCCAGGGCCCAAATGCTGAGCCAAGTCTAACAAATAGATCTGCAAAGTCTGACTTTTTGCACAAGCTTTGCTGTTTCTTCAGCTGCTAAGATGATGCAGTGCTTGGACCTCATCTCTGCTCTGACACCTTCTGCACCCTCTGCCCTCCCTGCTGTTCTTGTTTGTGCTGTGCTCGTGGTGTAAAACAGCCTGGAGCAGAAAGTCTTGTCATGGTAGTCTTTGGCAGTTTGTGTCTCAGTTGCCCCAGTGGTAGGGATACCACAGGGTGTTTTCACAAAGTGCTGTGAAATAGAAAACTGATAGATAAGAACCAAGAAAGGAAGCTTTCTTGGTAGTTTCTGCACTCTTATAGCCCTTGCTACAAAATTCACAACCACAGTACTTTTGGAATATGAAATTGGACTGTATCTTGGTATCTTCCTTAAAAATAGGGCAAATCCCCAAACCAGCACTAATATGATCATCAAATCATGAATGCACTAGGTCGCAAGGCACCTTTAAAGGCCATCTAGTCCAACTCCCCTGCAGTAAGCAGGAACACATTTAACTAGATCAGCATATACACAATGGTATGAGGAATTTCTCCTGTCCCTGCAACTGGACAAAGCCTGGTGTGGTAGACTTCTTTGTGTGCATCTGCTTTGTGCAGGGCACATGAGCAAGTGAAACATGGGGGAGCAAGGTAATGGAAGGGTGTTAAGTGCCCAAATGCTGATTCAGTTGGGTAAAGCATATTAATTCATTTGTTATCTGAAGCGAGTGATACTACATCTGTCTGGCAACATTGTATTTAGGGGGGAAAAACATTTCAGGGCTTTCCTTCACACAGCTGCTAGTCCCACAGTGAAATGGATTTAGTTAAACTGTTAAGGAATAGCCATGGCTCAGCTGTGAGCGGTTTTATTTGGGGACAGCTTGCCATATCTGACTGAAAGAGATCCCGTGTTATCTCATTTCTCTCTGGGAGGTTGATGCTGAGTTTAAATTTAACTCAAGACGAAAACATCTGTTACTCTTTGGAATAAATATGTTCTGATATCCTCCAATTGATTGAGCATCAGACAGTTCAGAAGACAGAAACTGAAGGCATTTAAAGACATCAGCGTTTACACTTGGAGCAGGAGTAACTTGTTTCCCACTCTCATGAGTCATGACTTAGAGGTAACAAAAACTCCTTCAGAATGTGATTTTGATTGAAAATGCAATGTAGATGTTCATACTTCTTCAGCAAAAAATACTGAGAAGAGGATGCTATAGACTGGCAGGATTGTTATGATCTTATGAAAAATTCACACTTGCCATATTAGCTGACTAGAGCCTAAAGCACTGTCTGTAATTTGTATTGTTATGCTAATTCATTATTTACATTGCAGTTGTGCCTGGAGATCTCAAGCATGCATTTGGGTCTTATTGTGTTAGGTGCAGGCAGATGGGAAATAATGAAGTGAAATGTCATCTCACAACTTGCTTGGCTTTGCCTGCTCCCCAGCTGAGAAGAGAGGGCAAAGGGTAGGCTTATCTCTCTGACAGGCATGTTGGGTGCTCCGTGGCTGGGCTTTCTGGAATTAGGTGGCTTGAATGGCACCTCTGTGGGGCTGGGTGCCATGTGCATCTTTACTGTATAAGATAGCTTTTTTTGAGCCATCACTGAAACGCTGACAATGCTGTAGCTGGGCTGGTTGCCTAAATCCAGGCCTGATGTGAATCAAGCATTGCCTGCTTATTCCATTTTAAAGCCTGGCCTTCAATGCCAAGAGGTTTTCTTAAATTTGAATTTGAAGTGGTTTTCCTGTTGCCTTATTTTCTTATGGCAAACATATTCTACCTTTTCCTCTTCAAGGTGTGCAGGCACTGTGTTTCCTTCTCTCTCTATTTGTTTTCTGTCGTGATCAGGTAGGTTTTTCTCCTTTGAAAAGGAGCTGAGAGGGGACTTGAATGTAGCACCATGGAATGTGGTAGGACTGAGATTTCCCATTGTGGTTCAAACACAGCTTTTATCCTCTTAAAAGCTCCCCCCTTTCTTCTCATATCAACTCTCCAATTTAGTGACATCTTGGTCTAGAATCATAGAATGCCTTAGGCTGGGAGGGACCTCAAAGGTCATCTAATTCTAATCTAAAAAAGATCATCTAATTCCCTGTTTGCACTTTTAGTCTGTTGGTAGATTTTCTCCATGTAGATATTATTAAATACTTTTATTTTAAAAATATGGATATTACAAATATGCTTTCCATAGATGGGTGTTGCAGGGCCCTCTGTCTGTGACAATTCATACAAGGGCTGAGTCTAAAACCCTGTGGCACCAAGTAGGTTCAGACTCAGTACCTAGGGGGAAGTCACAGTGCAGCTGTCTGGTTGCTGTAGGTATTGAAATGGGGTGAGACTGGTTTCAGCACTGCCCCTTATGAAGGTTCGTGTCTCAACTGTCCTTCCAAACCATTATTACACTTAACCAAAATGTTCCCAAGTCTAACTCAGTTTGGTTTCAGATCTGGTTTCCCCTCCCAGTTTGCAAACTTGACTAATGCATAAGGGTGCCAGCTCAGTCGCGGTGCTGAGCTGGCCTGGCAAGCTTTTCAAGTGGAGATCTGTAGTCTTAGTACATAACTATATGTACTACTTCAAATGTGTATCAGAGCTTATAAAGAAACCTGCCATCTCTGGAGAGGGTTCAGAGGAGCCACGAAGATGATTAGAGGGCTGGAGCACCTGCCCGACAAAGAGAGGCTGAGGGAGCTGGGCTTGTTCAGCCTGGAGAAGAGAAGGCTGCGGGGGGACCTCATTGCAGCCTGCCAGTACCTGAAGGGAGCTTATAAGCAGGAGGGGATTCAACTTTTTAAAAGGGTAGATAATGGCAGGACAAGGGGGAATGGACTAAAGCTAAAGGAGGGAAGGTTTAGATTAGATATTAGGGGGAAGTTTTTTACAGAAAGAGTGGTGAGGTGCTGGAACAGGCTGCCCAGAGAAGTAGTGGATGCCCCGTCCCTGGAAGTGTTCAAGGCCAGGTTGGATGGGGCCCTGGGCAACCTTGTGTAGATCCAGGCCTGGAGGTTGGTGGCCCTGCCTGTGGCAGGGGGGTTGGAGCTCTATGATCCTTGGGGTCCCTTCCAACCCAGACCATTCTATGATTCTATGATCTCTCCTCCAAAACACACGATCGAGCAAGTTTCAGGATACTGAGGGCCTAGCTTTAAAGAAACCCCAGGGCAATCTTCTGCTTTGGTGGAAGAGGTGACCAAAGACCTAAGAGCAGTCCATCTATGGCAGTTTCCAGGACCCTGCACAATTTTCCTCACCTGGTATTTGGGGATACCCCAAATGAAGAACTTTGTAGGTTCTGACCCTGTGCCATAGCGTGGATGCTCTGCAGAGCACCATTTATGCCTGGCAAGGTGTAAAAGCATGGGCAGCTGCTGCCTTAACATCTGGAGCAAGAACTTACTGTTTCCAACTGTCCCTGCTGCCCCAAGGCTATGCAGAGCAGGTATGTGTGTAAGCACTTGGGTTGCCCATGCATCAGCACTGTGCAGCAGGATCCCCTTGTATATTGCTGGCAAGTGCCTACTGCAGCTCACTGGTTTGTTTTTCATGTGGCAAAGCCAGAGTCCATCTGAGCCTTTTCAGATCTTTCATCTGGGTCACTGGGGTGTGTGCCTGAGCCATCTGCACTCCACCATGAACTATGCTCAAAATGTGACTCTGGTATCCATCTCCTGTGCCTTCTCTCTGGTTCCTGGCCACCTCCCTAGTTTGTGTGCCACTGATTAATCTCTGGCTGTGTGTTTTGAGATCACTGTCTTTCTTTGATCTGGTACAGTATTAGGCTGTTGGTGGGTTTATTTTTTAAGCCCTTTCTGATTTAATGAACCCCTCTGTTCTGCCTCACTGAAGGAGCTCCTAACAGATGGCTGGCATTTGCTTTTCCATTTAAAAGGTTCAAATCAACTGTGAGATGCCCAGGTGCCTCTGCTGTAGCTAGGTTACTTGGTTGCATTGCTGTTCCCCCTTCCACTAAGCTCTGGGCATCATTGCTGTGCTGTCCCTGCCAGAGGCTGCTCCAGCTTCTTGAAGTGTGTGATATTTTGCATGTCACACAGCCAAGATTGTGTGGGATAACGTTTCCAGCTGGAGCCTTCACTCAGCCCCTGGGAATTTAGTTAGGCATCTTGGAGTGTGGCTAGATTTTGAGTCAACCTTGTAATGCCTCTGGGCATGAACCCTGCCTGGCTGTTAAGACAGAAGTGTTTGTTCCTCAGCAAAGGTTGTGGGTAACTGTGGATTATTAAACCATTAGTTGCTTGCTGGACTTGCATTGGCAAAGGTCAAAAGCTTTTTTGTGGTGATGGTAGGCATGGTTTTCTTCCTGAGAAAGACCTGATCAAATGAAGCAAGGTAGTTTTTTTCAATTACCTGAAGGTATAGTATTTTCTGTTCCATCTATGAAAATCAACAAAATATGTGTGCACCCCTCCCACACTGGACCTGCACATTTTGGGTCTCCATAGGTGAGAGATGAAGATTTGCTAGAGAAAATCCACACACATGACATAATTTGTCTGCTGCTCTATAGGCTGAGTAAGTGTTGATGGTAAGGCTGGTGCTTGCTTGTTTTGATGGTCCTTTGAACTTACCATTATAAAGAAAAAGAGTTGCTGTTCTGTAGAGAACTGTGTGCTTCTGACTGTGCTGGTACAATATAGTGACATGTGCTGGTAAAGAGTTCCCTGTTGCCCCACAAGTCAATTTGGAAGTGTCCAGCCTGTTATGGAGGGTAGTATTTCATGGTATTAATGCAGATATTTTGTCAAATTTGGCTTCAGAGCCAAGGCACATTTGATTCACCAGCTGAGGTGCAACCCAGTCCTTTTTCTTTTTGAGATATGGTGAGGGATCACAAGGGAGGAAATCCCTGTGCTTTAAAAAGACAGGGATGTAAGGCACATGAAATACCTCTGGATCAGATGGTGGAGTGGATCATAACTAAACACAGGTGTTTTTTCTGACCACCCCCACCAAAGTCTTTGTTAGAAAGCAAATGTTTCACTGAGTCAAAAATACTTTTTCAGATGCTATTTGCTTGCACAGTGAGAATATTACCACCATTAGTTATTTCACATGTTCTTGAAGCCCCTCTGGAAACTTGCTCTATCCCCTCTCTTGGCCCATGGTTGGCACATTTACAGGTTGATTGCTTACTGCTGTACATTTTTTTCAGCTTTGCCACTGAGACTATGGGGGCACAAAAGAAGTGTGAAACATCTGCTCTGTAAGGGCAGTTACACTGCTGTGAGGGTCTTCCAATGTGTTTCATTCTAGGCAAGCATCAAAGTTCCTGTCTATGCAAATGTCTGGTCATTGGGGCTTTTATTGTGATAATTAAGCTATTAAAAGCCACATCCTTAACCAATACTCAAGGAAAAAAAAAACCCAAACAACCCAAACAACAATCAAAATCAGGCCTCTGTGCGATATACTTTCCAGGAAAACTAGCACTTTGGAAAACAAATAGATGCTAGCTCTTTCCTTATTTCCCCATCAAAGGGTCACTACCCACCCTGCAGGAATGGGTCAGTAAGGCTGGGGATTGCAGACTCACATTTGTGTTCTATCATAGAATCATAGAATGGCCTGGGTTGGAAGGGACCCCAAGGATCATAGAGCTCCAACCCCCCTGCCACAGGCAGGGACACCAACCTCCAGGCCTGGATCTACACAAGGTTGCCCAGGGCCCCATCCAACCTGACCTTGAACGGGGCATCCACTGCTTCTCTGGGCAGCCTGTTCCAGCACCTCACCACTGTTTCTGTAAAAAACTTCCCCCTAAGATCTAACCTAAACCTTCCTTCCTTTAGCTTTAGTCCATTCCCCCTTGTCCTGCCATTATCTGCCCTTTTAAAAAGTTGAATCCCCTCCTGCTTATAAGCTCCCTTCAGGGACTGGCAGGCTGCAATGAGGTCCCCCCGCAGCCTTCTCTTCTCCAGGCTGAACAAGCCCAGCTCCCTCAGCCTCTCTTTGTAGGGCAGGTGCTCCAGCCCTCTAATCATCCTCGTGGCCCTCCTCTGAACCCTCTCCAACAGTTCCACATCTTTCTTGTATTGGGGGCCCCAGATCTGGACACAGGACTCCAGATGGGGCCTCACAAGGGCAGAGTAGAGAGGGACAATCACCTCCCTGTCCCTGCTGCCACCCCTCTGCTGATGGAGCCCAGGATCCCATTGGCCTTGTGAGCTGCAAGAGCCACTGCTGGCTCATGTTAAGTCTCTCATCCACCACAATCCCCAGGTCCTTCTCAGCAGGGCTACTCTCAAGAAGCTCTTCTCCCAGTCTGTATCTGTGTCTGGGATTCTTCCGACCCAAGTGCAGCCCCTGACACTTGGCAGTGTTGACCCTCATTAGGCTCCCCTGGGCCCATCTTTCCAGCCTGGCAAGATCCCTCTGGATGGCTTCCTTTCCTTCTAGGGTGTCGACCACACCACTCAGCTTGGTGTCATCTGCAAACTTGCTGAGGGTGCACTCAGCATGTGTGTGTATTGTAATTGTGTGTTCCTCTTTTCCAGGCACAGGACACAGCACAAGGGTTTCAATATTGTATAAAACAAGGTGTTCAATAAGCAGAAGTAGTGATTGAAACTTGTTCCCTACACAAAAGTGGTTCCTGTCCTGTTTATAGGTGGCTCCTGTTCTGTTATCTACGATGCCTGTAGGTAATGATGAACTACATCCATGCTTGTTAGCCAGCCAGCACACTTCTGATGGGTCGCCAGCTGCTGCCAAGCACAGTTTGTAACAGACAGCAGGAACACTTTCTGGGCTGCTTTCCTCTCTAGCCAGATGCCAATTTTCACAAAACCTGTAGGGATATAAAATCCTGGAAACATCAACTGCTCGGTGAGATTCATTAGTGAGTTTAAAATTTATTAGTGGAGGATTGAAAGATACGTAAATAAAGTGATCTCTTAAACATCATGGATGTAAGGAATGAAGCCAAAAGGGAAGAGAAGCATATATTATACTGTATGTGCAATTGGCAGTGATTACTTGTGCCTTTGTCCCCATTTTCTCTACAGAGAAATTCCATAGTCATTTGATTGAGCATCAGAACCTAACTTAATGTTTTCCCTTGCTGGCAGAAGGCATCTTAAAATATTCTCTTCAACTTTACCTTGCTCTGAACTTATCTAAAATGCAAGTGAGTGTCCTGCAGCACCTGTTAGAAAGCTATCTTACTTTGTCAGGGCAGCAAAGAACATGTTCTCTGAAGTATTAGAGGGTATTATTTTTTGTTAGTTAATAATTGTAGATGAAGACTTGCAATAGACTCAAGCCTAAATTGCTGTGATTTAGTGTGTCATGTTTACAGTGGTATTGAAATCTGGCTCCATAAAATACGCCTGCTCCTTTCAAAGGGCCAGAGGGCTACTGCCTTGCCTCATATTGTCTTGGAACCTTGGTGAGGTGACTTTGCCTAAGTCTTTTCCTCTGTGTAAGGCATTCATAACCTGATCCACTTGCAGGTCATTGCCAGTTCACAAGGCACATTGCAGGACCAGGTTTATGCACGTGTTAAGACTCCAGACCAAAGCTGGCAATTTCTGGCTAGCTCAGGCAAGCTCTCTTCTGGCTCCTGCCCTCTCTTTGATCATCTAAAATATACCTTATACTATCAAAATTGGGTATAGCCCAATATTGCAAAACTTTTCAAAGCTTCCATGCACATCTTATTGGCTCAAGTGCCTTCCAGGATTTAGGGGCTGCTTTCCTGATTTTGAGTGCAAGGAAAAACTTTCTTCCCAAGTGTCATCATTCCCAAAGCAGAGTTGGGCTTTGGGAACATGTCCCAAGAGCACAGCTCTCAATCTCATCTCACTACCTTAGTTCTGTCTGGACAGCACTCCAAGATGTTGATTACTCTAACATGCCTGGGTATTTGTTTGTCCTACCTATGTTTTGAGGCCTTAGAGGATATTCCTCTTTGTTCTGATAGTCTCAGTGGAAAAGTTGTCCTTGACTCCAGGCAGACACAGCCTCCTGAAATGGCATTTCTTTCTACAGCAAAATGTCAGTGTTTGCAACACTTATGAGGATACTTTTCTATGCAAGTTCTGCTCAGAATAAGTAGAGAAGTAAGAGAGAATACAAATGGATTCAGAATGACAGTCAGCCCCACTTTGATATGGATGTGAGCCAGTGGACTTTCAGGTGCTTCACAAGGTTCACACCCAAAATCCAGAGGCTTTCTCCAGTTTGTTTTTAAATTAATTTGCAAATTGCTTGGTAGGTGCAAAATGTACATGGATTTCATCTACAGTCATGTCCAAGATTTTCAGAGTTTCATGCCAGTAGGATGTGTTGATCAAAACCATGATGTGGAGCTGCACAAAACATTAAATGCTGAGTTAATGTATGCCATGTAGCAAGGAAGAAACAAAGAAGAGCTAAACAATGAGCAGTTTCATTTCTGCCTTTCGTTACTGTTGGCTTCAGAGCACATACTGTGCTTTGATTTTCACTGCAGAGTCTTGTCTAATAGCCAGAGATGTATTGAACATTTCACTGTTCAGAACAAACAAAGTGGTTTTCCAAGTCATCAACTTTTCTTTCCTTCTGTCTTTACAAACCCACCTGAAAACCTGGTAAGTTTATGCCAAGATGAAAAAAATTTTCTAGTTCAGTCCTGTATTTCTGGGTAATACTGTAACCCTCTTACTTTCCTAAAACTTTTGCAAGTAGCTGCTGTTCTTGGACTGGTTTAATTCCAAGCTTTCCTGAAGAGTCTTCAGCTTCTTAGCCCTTGCTTGTAGAGTCCAGCATGCACAAAATCATTTATCTTGTTTTATTAAAAAGCCAAACAAAACATCCTCCTTCCTTTTAATAGGACTGCATTTGAAACATGTACTTTCCCAGTTTTATTTTGTAAACCATCCCTACAGATACACTTGGTTGTCTAATGGAGTGCCTTTGGGATGAACAGGAAAAACACATCTGTAATAGATGTTAAATGATGAAGAACTAACTGTGTCAGTCCCTGAAGTGTTGTTAGCTTCTAATTGCAACACATTAGGTCAAACCCACATTATTTTGGCAAAAGTAAAAGGGTGTTGTGAGGGCCTTGTGCATGTAATGAGGAAATTGTCATATCTTTCTCTAGCATTGCTGGAAAACCACTGATGTTTGTACTGAATTGTTTCATATGGCACAGCAAAATCTTATTTCACTGTAATCAGCTGAAACTGCTACCCAGCACCAGTCACTGTCACAACCTCAGCCTTGATAAGAATCAAGAAGCACATGAGCTTTGTATTGATTGCATGATCTGAGGAAGGTGACAAGTCATTCCCCAGTTCTGGCACCTGTAGCAGAATCGGGTGTCCATCTCACCTCAATAGAGGAAAAAAAGATGTCTCAGTGCTACTGCTCATGTTTACTTTATGACAGAGATGAAAGATTCTCTTCTCTACTGGTAACCTTAGTATTAACTTTCTTTAAAGAAATATCTCTAGCAGTTTAGCTTATTGCCCTGGGCTCGGCTAGGACAGGTTTCATTTTCACTAGAAGTTGGGAGGGGACACAGCCAGGACAGGTGACCCAAACTAACCAAAGAGTGTGTTCCATACCATATGACATCATGCACAGTATAAAAGGGGGCTAGNTGTGTCTGAGCTGTACAGTGTGAATTGTACATTTTTTGGTGAGGAAACTGCATTGTGTATCAACAGTTTTGTATATTCTAAGTCCTGTTGTTGTTATTTCCATCTTCTTTTACTGTCCCAGCAAACTGTCCTCATCCCAACCCTGTGGTTTGCTTTTATCTCCCCATTCTCCTCCCTGTCCTGCCATGGGTCAGGGCGCAAGCGATCAGCTGTGTGATGCTCAGCTGCATCTGGGGCAGAACCACAACATTTATAAAACAAGTCATATGTGACAAATAATTTCAAAAGGTGGCAGCTTAAGCAAGGCAAATGCCTCAGTGCCCACTGGAAGTACTTAAAGCCTGAATTTTTAAAAGAAAAAAAATACTGATTTGAACAAAATTAGAGGGGATCAACTTTCTGCATTTGATTTGCTAAGGCAATAGATTCCAGTGATCCCTGAAAGACAGTGTGCCTGCTCTGCCTGTTTTAGATGGAGCTGACGTGTCCTCTAAAATTTAGGCAACCATATATATTGTATATAATTATATAAGCAATCCTGGAATAAATATGAGGATTAAAAACCTCTGAGAGTGGGTGTCATCACAGCCTCCTCACACTTTGAAGTGGCAGAGCAAAGGAAAGGATAGAGCTAAACCTTGTTGTTTTCTTAATTTTGATGATCCAGCAAGGTCTGAGATTGCTCCATTGACTTTGAGGGGTGTTGGATCAGACCCTTGCTTCCTCGCGGTAGCAAGGTTGTGTATTTTCAGCACAGCACTTAAAATATGCTACTTATCTCCAGCCTGTGAACTGTGGCTGCTCTCAGTTGTGTCTGTTGCAACTCTGTCTCTCAGCTTGGAAACCCTGTTCCTTCTAAGGTCAGTCTTTCCCTGGGTACTTTTTTTTTTTGCAGATTGTTATGGTCAAACTTCTCGTGCCCTTTTGCCATTTCCTGGCAAAAATAGACTTAAACCAGTAATACATCAAAGCCCACTGGTTGCAGGTAAGCTTCTGTCTGGTGGCTTTGCTCCTGCCATGGCAGTGCCTGGATTTTTGAAATGGCAAGTTCTTTCTCACGCTGGCACTAACATCAGGTTTGTTTTGATGGAAGGAGAGGCAGTCAGGGCCCTTTGGCACCAGCGTGGTACTCTGAGAGACAGAGAGTTCTTGTGGTTTGCTGCTGATGGATGGAGCTTCTGGGGGCTACCAGGGTGCGTGAGCCAGCTAAGCTGCCATCTCTCCTGCAAGGCTAGTTGCTTTGCCTGTAAGGTAATGGGGGGGCAGTTTGAATGAACTTTGATCAGGAGCAAGTTTGAAGATCTCCTGTATTTATCTTCAGTTAGAAGATACACACTTCTAGGAAATACAATTTCCACGTCACTCTCTGATGAAGGCCAGAGCAGAGGAAAAAGAAACAGCTCTATTCAAACTGATGCACTTCCCCTCTCTTGCTGTCTACTGCCAAGCACAATAAACCTTGTTTTGGTATAGACTGAAGCATCACAGGCAAAATTTGATTTCATTATTACATTTCATTTGTTTTCTTGGCGTTGTCTTGTTCCTGTCAGGCTTCCTGATAATCCATTTTTCATTTTATTTTGCTGGTTTTTTCCATCCACTTACGTTTACTTAGTGCCCGAATCAATCTCCTCTTACCAGCCATTCATCTCAAACCCTTCCACTTTATAGAGACTACAAATGACTTGGAAAAGTCACTTGTGTTTTAGTTTTAAAGGTCATTTGCCAATAAGAATGAAGCATCAAATCTGGTTTCATACTTGGAGGAGGAAATCAGTGAAATAAGTAATTTTTCCTCCCATAGATAAACTCCACATTTGCTTATTTGCACTGTGACTTTCTCCTTGGACTCCAGATATTTCCAAGTGCTCTCAGAGCAACAAAGTGAATGGGGAGCCTGATTTTTAGCTTCTTTTTTTTTTGCTCTGGTTATGATGGCAGACCCATTCTGAGAGGATTGCTTTAAATTGGAATGATCCTACTAATTGTAACCAATGGTTTAATTGATGTCTTGGCTTTCTTCTTCGTTGTTTTTGGCAGCAGCACCCCTTCTGCTGCACGATATCTAATCCAGTGCTATTAATATACTAAGTCCAGCAGCACATACCTGCTATCCATTTCATTAGAACACGTAGAAGTGACCAAGCAATGGGATTTCTTTGTGGGTGGCCATTTCTACAAACACATGCTGTTACAAGTGTCTGGGTTGAGAGAAAGACAGTACGTCTTTGGAAAGAAGAGGATGGTTACCACAATAGCATATACATTTTTAATGATAATTTTGAAGGGTTGTTAGTTTCAGTCCCATCCCCATCCAGTTTTTTGGGGGAAATCTTGCAAATTTTTGGGTGTATGAAAGGACCAAAGCTTTGGAAGTGGCTCCACCTCAATGAAATTGGACACTGGCGCAGCAGATGAAGAGAGAACAAGACCCTACATACTTAATAAAAATAGGTGGTTAAATAGAAAAGTGAAATCCTACTGAAATCCCCACTAAGGGAAAGGTTGGGTGACTGATTTGGCCCTTGTTAGACATCAGAGAATCTGTGCAAAGACTCCTTTAATTTCTCTGTTCCCAGGACCACACAGTTTCCCAGACAGCCTATTTCCTTTAAAAGATGGATATTAACTGGACTGAAATATGAAATGCATACATTTTCAGTATGGCCCATTGATTTATGTTTATTTTAGTTAGGTTTTTAAACATTTAGATTTCTTAATAGTCCCTCTGTAAATCTTTCCCTGAGGTTTTGGGGATTTTTTTTTTTTCTTTGCCTTTGGGAGGAGTTGGTTATTATCTGTGTAAATGGCCTTCTGGCTCTTCCCCCCTTATCTCTCATATCTAATTTACAGCACATAGCTCCTTTGAAAAGTTGGTGGGGTTTTTTTGGGGGTGGAGGGGTTGGGGCGGTTCCACCAAATTCAGCTGCAGCAGCTCTTGTTTCTTCAGATGATTTCATCATGGTGTCCCTGACATTTCCCTGCCTTTCTATCACCTATTTAAGTCTGAGGTAAACTGCTGTGGCTGTTGTGATAAAAGTATTTTACAGAGTCTGTAGTCTGCTCAGTAATTCTTTTGGCTGCACAGAGAGCATCATCTTCTTTCATGTGGCAGGTGAAACCACAAAGATGGCAAACACCAGGGAAAGAGATTTTACACTGAGAACTGCTTCTTCATTGTCCTTCTGGCTGATTTTATTTCCCATGTGAAGCAAACAAATACAAAATCTGGAGTGTCTTTTCTCAGGAGCAGTCTCAGCTGGGGATGCAGGATTAGGGGGTGTTTCTTGGGAATGAGAAAACCAGATGCTCTTGGAGGACAAATGAGAAAATGATAAAACCAGAGGCTGTGCCAGGCCTGCTAGCACTATATGGTGGCGTCCCATGAGCACTGCTCACCATGACTCCTGCTTTTTATCAACGTATCTTAGTTTTCCACAAAAAAAGTAGTGATGCAAGAAAGAACTCTTGGAGAAAAGTGTTAATTTGGCCAGGACATGCAGGAAGAAATGTGGCTCTCTGATCAGGAACATGGGCTCATGGTGACTTTTAGAGTGAATCTCCTGGAAGACAGCTGTAGTGTTAAGGCTGGCCCTGGATAATTGAGGGTAAACAGCACAGCTGTTTCAGTGTCCCTCTATCAGAAGTGGAAAATGTTAGTTGGAAGGAAATGCCAAGCATGTGTATTGTGGGGAGTGCAGGGGAGGATGGGAAATGTATTCTGAGCTATGGGAGGGAAAAATGACTTATTTCGCTGAGTTTCTCCTCCAAGTATGAAACCAGCCTGAACTTGCTCCCTGGAGTAGGGAGGTGGGCCCCTTTTCTGGTGCACGGTGACATATGAAACGTTGGTGCGTAGCATGAGCTGTGTGCCCAGCAGCACCAGCAAGCGCTGCCTGACAGCCATGCCATGCCATGCCACAGGCCTGTGGGCAGGAAGGTCTGGGGTACTGCAGTGTGATGCCCTAAATGGTGAGCAGGCAATGGTGTGGGGTTTACCTGACCAAACCTTGCCTACCTCCTTCTTCCAAGCTACTCTCTGTCCCAGCATCTTTCTCAAGGTTCAAGATCCTGTGCCTGTGTGCCCGCGCTGGTCAGTGCTTGCCCTTGCACATCCCAGGGCGCACAAGGGCTGGCTTGCAGGGCCCGGTGGCTGTCCCAGCATCCTGGGAGAGCAGGACTGCCAAACACAGGAAGCAGCATAGAAGCACCTTGGCACAGGACAAGCCTGGGGGAAGAGTTACTTGTATAGATAAGTAACTTTCAACATACCAGTGTCCACTCCCAATATCTGCCCAGGCTGCTGCGCCCCAGAAGAGTTAAGAGAGAGAGAATTTATGTTCCTCGGTGTCTCTTGTGCTGAAGCTCCACAGTGTGCTCCTGGCCTGGCTGAGGGGTGCTGGAGCAAGAGCTGCCTTTCAATTCACCTGCATCAGACCCCATTTCCATTGATGGCTTGTCTGGTTTTGTTCTGCTTGAAGGTTGTGTCTGGTAATGGGCAAAATTTTGTTGTGGACAAACTCATAGCAGATGCTGTTTTGCAGAGACTTCTGTTTTAAAATGTGAGGTCAAGCTGGTTGCCTAAGTTTTAATGTCCTTTTCTTCCAGCATTTGGGGGGGAAGAGGGGGAACCCACCTGTACTGGCAAAAAAAAAAAAAAAAAAAAGATAGAAATCTGGAACATTTTGCTTCTGAAATATTAAAGCAAAACAAACAGACTTCCAGGCTGACACCACTATCCCTCTCTCTACTGAAATATCTTGATGTATTTGCAGCTAGTTTCCATTGCTATGAATATTGTCAAATGTGCTGCTTGCTCAAACTTTACTCTCTAAAAGCAGATTGCTGAACTAGCAGGCTGGAGATGTGACTGATGTAGCTGGGCTGAAGCAACCCCAGGTAACAGCTTCTTTGTGTGCCTGTTAGATGGAGAAGTGGGAAGTACTGAGGACACTCATAGTGAGTTTCTATGGATGCTTTTGGAGATGGTATGGCATGGAGGGAGTGCCCTGGTTCATGGCTGTCTTTCTGGGCAGTGGTAGGTCACAGAGGCAGTCCTATGAACCAGGATAAGAGCTGATCAGGCTTTGGAGGTGGGCCGGTGGGCCGTAGCGTGGTGCTGCTGTCATCGCATTGCAAAAGGACAAAATCCAGCTGTTCCCCAGTGCCAGCTCTAACCCAAATTTGTCATTTCAGCTGGTTTTTTATGCAACTTGCTAGCAGGCCCAACACAGATTGCCAGTTTCCCCCCAAGGAAGAGCATGTTTGCAGAGACAAGTTTGAATCTCAGCTTGTTTCTCCCTCCCTCTCCTTATGGGAGAGCTTGCTGGATCTCAGCAGAGAAACTTTGATTAGCAGCAAACTAGGAGAGAAAAGGAATTTCAGAGAAATGAAAACTATTTGTGGGTTGAATTTAGCAAGTGGTCTTGTCTGAGGAAACAGTTTCCTTTTGGACAGACCTTTCAGCAGGTTTCCTATCTCATGCCATGCAAAATCAGTGTGTGTGGCAATTAACTGTAGATGGACTGTGGGAAGGGTGATGGGTTTCACTAACACTCAAGCATCTCTTTTTGTGCCCCACACTGGAGTTTAAAATGGTTTTATGCACCACAGTTTAGGATATTTTTTAATGTCAGGTGTGCCTTTGTGGATTGATCCACAGTTAAGTTCCTCCTTGTGAAGTATTTTGCTTTGGGCCATCTGCCGATGCTACAGAAGCACCAGACAGAGAACGAAGGATTTGAGAAGATGAAATGAAGTTCCTCTCCCCACTCTGTATTTCCAGTTTCACAGTATTTTAATCCCATGACAAGCACTGAGTAGCTCAGAGCTCGGTATGTAAAGACTTCTTTGATTTTTACAGTGTTTTTCCATTAGATATGGAAATGCCATGACCATATGGTAACTCTCATTCATTCAGTTCCTGAGATTTGTGGGATTGCTCAGGTAGTGTCCTCAGCTGTTTACCTCCCTCAGACTCTATTTTCTTCAATACAAAGGCTGCGTAGAAAAAGCTAAAACAACTTTTTGACTCCTTATTAAGAATTTATTTTTGAGCTATACATTTTTAGCTTATGTTTTTCTAGTGCAAAGACACATCCATCACAATGTGGGACGGTGTCATCAGCTAGAGTAAAACTGTAAATTCCAATCTGTGGATTGGCAAAGTTGTAGTGTAGATCTATGCCACAACCAGTGTACAGCATAGGCATTATTGTCATTTGCCATCCTACACAGGACCAACAGCTGCAATATTTTATTCTGGGCCATTGGCCACTGGAAGAAAAAGTGCATTCACTTCTTGGAAGGTGCTAATTGTTTTGTAGTTGCAGAACTGAAGTGGCTTTGCTGAGCAAAGAGGGGAAGGAGTGGGACAGGGAGCAGTGCCCCTCTGTGCTGTTTCTGTGCTCAGATCCATGACAGTTGCCTGGGCAGGAGCAGCAGGAGGGTGGGCTGGCTGAAGGGGATAGTGCTGCTAAACACAACTCTCTCCCACACTTGAGGATCTAGCAGATGGGGTCATCAAAGCTCCTCTAGATGTGGATGGGATCTCTATATTTATCTCTGTTCCCCCTGGCAGATTTGTCCTGCTGCTCAGGTAATTATTGTGTCTTCCTAAAGGCCACCTGTAATAGAGCAGGGCAGGTCTCTGGTTGAGCTGCTCACACTTTGAGCTGAGTGGCCATCCATCCATCCTGTGCACCACAGTGATATCTTGCTTGGATGGGTTCACCTACCCAGGGGTTGGGGGATATACAGCTTTGTGTATGGAAACATGGAGAAGCAGCATTGTCTTACTGCAGCTGCTTAGCTAGATTTCAGGTACCAGGAACACATCATGCATGTTGCTTCTCTAAATTTAGCCCTGTCAATACCTCCTGGGATAGCTCTGGTCTGTGTTTGTATGCTGAGAGTGAGCCAAGGGCTGAGGGAGAGGATGGGATGCTATGGGTCATAGCTCACACTTCTGTTCAGTGCCTAGCTGTCAGAGCCAAGGACTGCTGCTCTCCTTTCATGGAAGAAAGAAGAAACCATGCCCACAACTACAAAGATGTGTAGCTTGTTGGCTGTGGCAGGATGCATGAGCTCTCCCATTCCTGACACGAAGGGGTGCAACAAAATCAGCGCTTCATTAAGTATATAATTCCTACACTTTTCTTGGCTTTCAGCACATTGCACATAACAAAATGGTTATAAATAAAGCTACCCTGCTAAGCAAGCAGCTTAGGCTGGTGTTAGGAAGAAGAGATCAATTAATTTCTATTCACAACAGAAATAATCTTCAGCTCCCCTCAATCACCAGCTTTGGGGACAGCATCACCATATCACTATACATTTCTCTGGCTGGCAATCAGGATGCACGTTTGTAGATGTCAGGATGCGATTCTGGAAAATCCACTGTTCTTGGTGGAAGGACAAGGGTGAGGTGATAAGGAATAGAAGGAATTTCCTTCTGGGTTTCAGTTTATTTTGTAGGCATGTGAAATAGGCCAACACCTATCCAAAGTGTCCATTCTTTCTCATGATAGTGAAATATGACATTTGTCAGCATAGCTGAGAGTTAGGAAAGTCTATTAATGGAAACAGTATGCAACTGTAAGGAGATGGTATTTAGGAACACGCACATGAAGCTTTTCTTCCATCAAGATGCTGCTTCAGGCAAGAATGCGTTGCTTGATTAGTTTTTTGGAGAGTAGATTTTCATTCATAATGAGAGCACACATCTCAGCCACTGATATTAATGTGAACATGCTCTAAAATGAAAACAGAAGCCAAAGCCAGGAAGCTGTCAAGGCACCGTAAAACAGCATCAGAGCTTGATGAGGTGGTCTGTCCAGTCTCGTATTAGTGTCTAGGTACCATGGGAGGCCCATGCTGTGCCAGAGTCACTGGTATCTGTAGAGTAAAATCCTTCACAAAGCAGTCAGATTGGATCATGCAGTGGTGCAGTGCCCCTCTGCAGTGTTTCTGAACCGCCCTTGGCTTTTACAATGTTGGGGACAGAAATGCATGTTGCAGCTTTCTGTGGGCCTGGATGCCCCCTTCTCATCTGGTGGCTGAAGAGGTGAGTGATTTTTTTTTCCCAGAGTTTACTTAAAAAGGGAGCTCATTACTACAACACCTTGCAAAGAGTTAGCCTTTTTTCTGCAGTGCAAGTATCTCTCTTGGTTGAGCAGAAGATGAAATACAGAAATAAAAGAGAGCCCCTCCTTCAAACACTTTGACTGGAAATGGCCAACTTCAATATATTTACCCTTCTTCTTATCATTTATGGTGCAGTATGTTAGACAGTGCCAGTAAGTCCAGCTGCTAGCACTGTCCTCCTCTGCTCAATACGAAGCATGGTGATTTGCACCTGGGCATGTGTACCACGCAGAGGAGAGCGGGTCAGTGCTGCTCTATTTGCACGTTCCCTTGGCTATATGAATGCATCAGCAGTGAGAGATAAATAACACAACAGAAACTGGCAATGAAATGACATTGTGAAGTGTCTTCTAGAGATGGGGTTGTGTGAAGGACTTGGTCTTCCCTTGTGAGTTATGAAATTGGCAGGAGAGTTAGAGGGGATGAAGGTTAAGCAGAGATGGCAGGGAGTAAAGGTGGTTTCCAGCGGTGAAGGGTGAAAACCCCCTGCTTCATAACCACTACAGAGGCTGACTGGGCATCTATTTCAGCTGATGGGTGAGCTTGTGGCTTTCCCAACCTTTACTTTGGTTCTTCTTCTCCCTCCTCTGTAAGTTCAGCCCTGAACAGCCAAGCAAGTCCTTCACAGCCCCACACTGAAACTAAATCCGCTTAGTGCAGGAGCTTTTAGGCACAGGTTTGAAGCAGGGTGGGGTTTATGTGAGAAGTGGGTACCCAAAGAAGAACAGTCAGCATGTCTGTCTGAGCTACCTGCACCTCCAGATCTTCTGCCCTACACGGAAGTAAGTGCTTGCTAATTAGAACTACAAACTTTTAATTTGCTCTCCTCCTGGAATCTGTTACTGGGGGTGTTCCCTTGAGATGTGAGCTCAGAGGTCTGCATGTCTGCACGGGGGACCCTGACTGCTCCCAACAGTTCTCCTGATTGCCTCCCAACCTGGCAGAGAAAGAAAAATGGCACGCACACTCCTGTCCTGTTCCCCAGCTAGCAATGTGGCTGTGGCCAGGCTGACAAAACCCAGTGGTTTAATAGGTTTTTTGTTTAAAACCATCCAGATATTTTTTCCTTCTTAGATTATAGTCTTTCTGTTAGCAAAATTGCTACCAAAAAAACAAACAAAAAAAAAAGTCAGAATGCACTCTTGAACTTAAAAATAAGCTTCTTTTTCTCCATTTGTATACTTCACTACTTTCCTTCTGATGTGGAAATTTCTGTTACGATTGCAGCCTCACTGGGAAAGCTAAAAGCAGGAAATGCTACAAGATAACTTGTTCACAGAGTGTTGTAGGCAAGGAGGTAAACCTAAATAAATACCATAAGGCTGAGACATACCTTGGAGCTGAATTAAGCTGCAGTCCCTCTGCTGCCCAGCTTTTCTCATTCAGTCCTTTTCCATGTCCCTTGTGACTGCCACATTCCCACAATTTTAATGCAAGCTGCAGGATAATTGAAGATTCTGCTGTTCATGTTTGCCATTTCTCCCAAAGCACTAGCTCCTGAGCTCGATCTTCTCTCCCTGCTGTAACACGAGGTGCTTGACAGATTAATAGTGTGGGTTTGGGTTCTTTTATCTGATGGTTTTTATAATGTGCTGTGAACCCTGGTGTCACCAAAATGGGTGACATAACATTTGATTTATGCATTAAAGGGTAGCCATTACTATATTTGGAGCTGGGGACATGGGGATCCTTCCACCTAACATGTCTGCTGTATGTGACATCAACCAAAGCTTGTATCACTCTTTGACACACATCTGCATTAACTACCTAGTCATTACACATGTGGCTTAGGTCTCTGAGCAGCTTCTGTGGGGGTCTATGATGATCTCTGGTGGCCTTCCAGGAGGTGAACTTTCTTGAACTTTGTTTGAAACTTTGAACTTTCTCCCTTACATAGCAAGGACTTTGCCATTGGTTCTGTTCATTGGCATGAGAATCTTTCCAAGATGGTGAAGCATATATTAGCAGGACACACTGAAACACAACATGCACATCGTTACTATTCAACACTGGGAGTATTATTATTGCTTATAATTTCCTCCAGAAAATGAGTATTTGTATTTATTATTTTTTTCCTATCATGAGAGTTCATGCTGTTATTGACACTTTCTGGGACAATCTCTGCCTGGAAGCACCTTTCACAGCAGTATCTGCTTGCTCAACTACACTTCTGGGACTTTTTCATGTACTGTAGCTGAGAGGCAGAGAAGGACCTGGGGGTGTTGGTTCAATGCAGGCTGAATATGAGTCAGCAGTGTGCCCAGGTGGTCAGGAAAGCCAAAGGCATCCTGGCTTGTATCAGAAACAGGGTGGCCAGTAGGTCTAGGGAGGTGATTGTGCCCCTGTACTCGGCATTGGCGAGGCTGCACCTCAAGTGCTGTGTCCAGTTCTGGTCATTCTACCAAGCTGAGGAAAGAAAAGCAGTGCAGTCTCATCCATTTTTCCTAACTGGGATTTTCACCCACATCTACAAATCCATCTTCAAGTCTGTCTTGCTTTCTGATATACTGTGACTTGTCTGTGCATCACCCAAAATCACATGCATGCATCTGCATGGGAAAATGAACTAATTATGTGGGAGGTCTAGAAGTATTTAAACACATGAGGTTGTTATCTCAAAAGGCAGGAGTCACTGGAAGCTTCCTCTAAACTTTCCTCATGAGCCACCCACCTCCAGTTTAAAGTTTTGTGGCAGCTCATGATCTCCAAGTCTTTGTGGCAAGGGGTCCTAGACTTCATCACATAAAAATATGTGCTGCTTGAGGGGAAAGAGGAGATATGCAGCATAAGCAGAACCAGATTTGGAAGCGGATTCAATGTCCCAGAGGAACATTAGCTGTTTTTCCAGTTTCCTTTGAGGATCTTTGGCTCCTTAATGGTTGTCAGAGTTTTATCAGTTTTGTCCTAGACTGTTGAAGGTTGTCCACTGCTTGATTCTTAGAGATTTTTTATTTCCCTATTCCCATCTCAGTCTTTAACAGCTATTTATGCTGTTAAGACATCTATTCTGCAAAGAGCTGATTCAGAGCTCAGACCTGCAGTGTTCCTAGGGTCTTCAGGACAGTCATTCTTCAGGACAGAAATACACACATCAAATTTAATTCTTCTAGTAAAACTGACAGTCTCCAGACCTCTAGGCTTGAAATATGGGCTTATGGTTTTCTGACGATTGGAAAAGTAAAATGTCTTCATTCTCATTCCTCCCCCTTCCAAAAAATGCATCATGTATTTAAGTATCTATCTACAGATGTCCCTCTCTGTATAAACACTGGATCATATATTTAACTACACATTCAAAGAACACCCAGACATTCAAGCTTAACCCATCACTGTGAATATACCAGGAAAGGGAAATGTGAAGACAAAGGGACCAGCATTGCTTTCATATTTTTAGACATATTTCTAGGCTAAAAACAACGACCCTCTGTCAGAGTTTGAGGAAAGTTTTCATCTCAACAGACAAAAATGGGCTATTAGCTCTGTAATGTGGCACAAAATCTGTGAAATTCATCCCCTGCACACTCCTTTTGCTGCTTCCAACCTGCCACTCAGATCTCTGGATAAAAGTGTACCGCTGCTTCTCAGTTTTTTTGCTGAGGGATGTTGGAAGGACAGCAGTACAGGGCACAGCAACCCGAGTCAAGGAATTAGCACAGCAACAACTTCAGGCATTTGGGAAACAATCAGCCCATTTGGAAAGAAAAAAAAAATCACATAAACGTGTGCTGGATAACAACACTGGGAAATAAATTACAGAGAAAAGAGAAGCTGATATAATTGTTGTAAACAAAGCCAAGTATACAATTAGAGCTACTCAAGGCTCTTATTATGAGAAAGCCAATTAATCCAACAAAATCCTTGTTCAGCTCTTTTTAAAAAAAACCCAGAAAAATTCTGTGCTGGAGAAGCAAACTCCACAGAGGAGCCATGTTTTATCTCCAATGTGATTTAAGAAGGGAGCAGAGAGCAAGATTGTTGAGGTTTTTTGAGACCTTTTTTTTTTTTTTTGGTGAGGAAAACAAAACTGGACATCAAATATTGATATCAGACCTAAGAATAAGGAAGAGCAAGGATGAAACAGTCATTCTTTGAAAGCAAAGCCTGCAATTTTCTTTTTTTCAGGCTATCTGATCAGCTTTGCTCTTCTCCCATGGCTGCAGCATTGTTCTTTGGTATTGTATGCCCCAACAGCACAGAAGCACTCAAAGGTGCTTTTCATACGCTCTATAATTGTGCAACAAGAGAAATAGCAATGTGCCTGACACAGAAACCCCACTGGTGGGTCCCCTTCATCCAGGTGAGGCAAAAGTACCACAAATTCCTGAAAGAAAAGCAACAGACATCCTAGACTGTGATATAACTGGTTTATAAGTAGGTGAGGTTACCTGGGTGGTTTTGCAGAGGAAGACCATGCAGTGAGCCCCAGCAGTACTTATGATTTAGGCTGAAGGGAGATGGGAATACATCCTCTACTATGGGATGCTTGAGTCCTGACTCCACACAGGACAAACATACTCATCTCCCATTAGGAAGCATTTATCCTAAATAGGGCTAGCTGCATCTAATCTGGGTCAGGAGAGATGGGCAATTGCTGTCAGCACTGCTGTGCACCCTGGCCTTGGATGAAGAGCTGTGGTGCCCACGCTGTGATGAGAGAAGCAGCAAGGGAGTCCACACCTTTTGCCATTTCAGCATAAGGGGTGCAAGCTGGGGGAGCACTAGAGATGCACTGCAACACTGTTCCAAACGGGTGGTTGTTCCCAAATACACTGCAGGATGCCACAAAAGCCCCAAGAGCTGAAGTATCTTTGCTGTCAGCCCCACTGTTCAGGGATGAAACTCATCACTGTGAGTTCCTGGGAGCAGCTGTCCATATCCCCTTTCACTCTAAGAGGGGAGTCATTGCCTGGGGTGAAGGGCACAGTATGGGATGCAAGGGAAGAGGATTTTGGAATTGCACAGGACTTATTATGGGATGCTTAGTAGGGGAACCAAAGGGAGGAAAAAGTGTGGAGGATGTGTTTAGATGATTTGAGGAGGAATAAGAATGGGAAAATAGAGAGATAAGGGGATAAAAGGGCCAGTCACGTGAAAGTGGTTTGATGGTCAGTACACTTGTCTGGCTGTACTCTGGGCCCAGATCTTATTAAATTGCTTTCTAATGCTTTCCTGGATGAGGAGCTCTGTTCTCTGTGTGCACTTGTGTGTATGGGGGTGTGACTGCAGCAACTGGAGTTGACAACGGGCTGGAGTGTGACTGGAGTGAGTGTGGGTGTGCAAGCTTATGATTGCTATTTGAGAGCAAGCTGAACCAGCCAGTGAGCAGATGACATGGCCTGGGAGCAAAGGGGGCATAGGGGAGTGTCTGTTTCTGAGGGCCAGCTCTGGGTGCGAGAGTCCCTCTGTGTCTCTTGGGATGAGAGTGTGGGGGCATTCTGGCCAGCTGTGTGTGTGTGACAGTCTGTGCCAGCAGCTGGAGCTGCAGCCTCAGGGGCTCATATGGCCCCAGATGCCAGCAACTGGGGAGACAGGGATCTAGGAACTGGGCAGACTGAGTGTCTAAACCTAGATACTGGAGGGATCCACCTTGTGTATCTGTACATATATATTCCCACTGTGGGACCTTTATTCTGCTCAGCTACAGAAGGGATTGAGATGAAGCTGTTGGTGCTGTTTGTCTTGCATGTTGAATGTCTATCTGATCTGTGCAGCTAGACATGTGGTATATAAATGCACTCCCTGTGTATGTGCCTACCAGGGAGACAATTTTAGGCTCTCTGCTCTTTGGATGTGGGGGCGTGGGCCTGCCACAGCCTCACATGTCTCAGGCTATTGTATCTAGGGTGCTATATTTTCCTTGAACAGCCCCAAGATTTTACCTTGGCTTAGAAAGCTGGCTGTACTTTATAAAAAACTATGTAGTCCCTGCTGAACTTGCTTGAGCTGTTCCTTGAAGTCAGTCCTATTTCTTGGGCTGACATGGGGACAGGTTAAGAAAACAGACAGTTTTGTAGAGCTGGTTGAGGTGCTTCAAAGCACAAGTTTGTTCCTTCTTCTCAGTCTGTAGATCCAACTTCCTTTCCTGCAAGATCCTCCAGGAGGCTGTTGGATTGCTCATGATTTGCATTTTATGGAAAGCTGAGTGAAGTGTGCTTTGGCTGACAGCCAGTGATAATCAAGATAAGAGTTTGTAGCGATTTTGAACTTCAATTTGAGAAGGAAAAGAAAAATTTTAAAAAATTAAACATAAATGCAGTTCTGTAGCTTACTGAGTGACAGCACAACTTCTGACACTTCTTGTCATTTGGGTAATGGGAAGGACACTTACACTCACAGCAGGAACACTGTCATAGGGTAAATTTCCTTGATGCTCTGCCTAAAAATACCCAGATGTTTAAGGAAAATAAATCTTACTACAATTAGTGCTGGTTAAGAACTTCTGGATGGTGTATTTACTGCCTGCAAATCTGTGGTTCATCTAAAGTGAGATCTGTTGTGACTTTAGGGGTCCGTTCTCAAGGATGAATATGCCCTGCACATCCCAGATCAGCTAGGACTTTGCTAAGTATTCAGCTCCCTGCCAGACTTTGCAGTTACCTGCACTGTCAGGTTACAATTCTGCCACTGGCAACGCAGGGCTGCTGCTTTCCTGGAGGCCTCAGAGAAAATACAACAAACGTTTTGCCTTCATCATCATCAATGCCCTGTCCCCATGACCAGAAATACCCCTAAAGCCAGCTTTTCTTAAGTCTTGCCACTCCCGAGTACAGTAGAGCTGAAAAAGGGGGAAACAAAAAACCCAAGCAGGATACTAGAGAAGAGAAAGAGTGGAAAAAAAAGCCCAAACAGATTTCCTGGTCTCCTCTGTTGGAGAGCAGACATCCTGATAAATGGATAGGGTCATTCTTTACCTATTGCATGCTTCGCTTGTAGGTTTTCTCTGACATATGTTTTACCATTAAATATCTGTTGCCTGTCCTTGAAGGGAACACTGTATTTCAAAAGGTACAAAAACATCCTGCTGAGGTAATCTTCTAGGTGGGTCAGCACTGCCAGCTGTCTTGCTGCATGGTATCTCTTGGGACCTTTTGATGCAGCGTTCTCTTAACTGTGAGCCACTGTGTGGTATACACAGCTGCCTGAATTGGATACCTCTCAAGGAGGAAGATGATGAGCTGCTGCCAGGAAAGATGATTTTTGGGGGCCAGGGCATTGTGTTTCCTTTTCACCATCTCTACACAAGTATTGTCACAGCAGCTCTGAGGACTGTTTGGCCTCAGCAGCATTGTGAGCTCTTGGGAAACAAACAGCTCTGAAAAGCTCTTGGGGACATTGATTCTAAGCCTTTGTCTGAGCAGTGGTGAATGTCACTTTAGTACATTACTATTAGTTCTTTTACATGTTTGGAAGAAAAACCATGGTCAGTTTAGCCTCTAGGATTTTTATGTGTCCTAGTACTGAAGGAAGGGACACGTCTAACCTGCCACCTGTGGAGAGGAGCTTCTGCTGTACTGATAAACAAAAGAACTGTCATCTTTTCAGAGGTGGGTGAATGGCCTCAGAATGCTATCACAGGTGCCACATAAATGCTGCAGTTCAACATATGGTTTTCAGTTGACCTTACCAGTTTTTAACTTGGTCTCTTCCACCTTATTTGGCTTGATTAATTTTTGGGTAAGGTTTTCCATTTTCATAAGGTTTCACTTGCAAAGATTTCCAGTAACAAAGTGAAACCGCCTGCTCTGTGTAGCCTATGCATCGGCCAGGAGAGCTGCTGCCCTTTACTGTTCTGAAGTCCTGTGGAAATCTCGTTCATGCTTAACTTTCTCCTTGATCACTGAGCATTTCCTCCTGAACTTCTTCCTGCACCTCCCACTCTCCCTTGTTTGCAGTCATCTGTGAAGGACTCCTGAATAATTCAACAGTACAAGGCGATATCAGTACCCTTGGCTCGGCGCTGTCCAAAGAGCCACACAGTGCCAGAGGCTCCATCACAGCTTCATCTGCCCCCTCTGGGATTCATAAAGCTCCCAGACTCACAAAGCTCCATAAAAAGACCTGTATCTTCTATTAATTGTAACTATGTTCTGGCTCAGGCAAGCAGTTGACCCCCAGTAATCTAAGGTAGCAGTGCTTTCCCACACTTGCCAAGCCGATGCCATAGCTTGCAGTCAACAGAGGCAGCCCTGTGTATTGACATTAAGTATACATCCCTGCCCATCTTAGATATGTGCATAGGCATGTCCTCTTGAGGCTTTCCTCTAAAACTCACTTTCCTGGTAAAAAAATGGTGAGATACCTCCTTATAGAGCATTGCAAGCTGCCTGTGGGCTCCATTACATATTTACTGAAGTTGCACACAACAGTTCCAGGTCTGTTTTCATGCCAGCTTTACACAGGGCAGGCTGAAAGGGGAACAGAGAAGCACAACTTGTCTGTGCATGGAGCCCTGACCCACATCTTTCCAAAACATTTCCAGAAAAAAGCCCTTTGCTGATGAAAAAGGCTGACTCGAGCTTCCCCAGTGCCCATCTTCCCTTGGGCATGGGCAGATTTCTACATGATGGTGCAAGAAGCTAGTCTTCTGATAGGATTTTCACATACATGCCCTGAGCACAAACCTGGGAAAGATGCTACTTATGCACCTCCCTAAATAATTTACAAGCTCTTTAAAATGGGGCAATTCCTGCTCCAGTAATACACCATCACCTTCAGCAGGTTTGCCTGGTGCTGCCACAGAAATAATGTAGCACTTGTTAATTATCAGCAAAGGGAGAGATATATACATTAAAAACAATGCTTTAAGACAGATCTGCATCTACCAACTCTTATTCTCTCTGTAAGAATGACAAAATGCTTTGCAGGACAGGAAGGCAAAATCCCACATATCCCTCTCTTGAATCCATGAGCTGAATTTTGACCTTTGATTTCTTGGTGATTCCTAAAAACATGGACTTTACTGTGCTGCATCTCAGACTTCCAGTTTCTCTCTGGGCTTTTCTTTCTGCCCTGAAAGGGTGCCTGGCTAATGAATTTAAGCAACCCTGTCAGGACAGTAGATGTAGTGCAAAAGGGAGAAAAAGCTACAGTTTGCTTCTGGAACAGACTTAGCTGTCTACAGTAAGAGAAAGAGATGCTTTGGTTTACAGCAAATGAGCCTTTCCATATGAATTTGGCTGGGAATGCAATGGCATCTTCTTGTCACTGCAAAATAAATTCCCCATGAAAAAATGCCTTGTGATAAACAACTCTCAAAGTGACTTTGTCAGGTCAGAATTTAAACAAGAGATCTCCTGTCTGCAGCAGGCCCAAGTCAGGGGAAAAGTGATGGATTCTCCCAGCTATATGCAGCTGGGATTTCTTCATCCTGGGACCCCTTTCTTCACAGCGTGGTATGCTCCCAAAGCCAGATGCTCTGAGCACGCTTCATGGGCAGATGCTGCTGCTGCTCTGGTCTTGCAAGAGGCAAAAAAACCCCCTGTGCTGTGATTGAATTGTTAGAGATGGGTGCTAGCTAAACACAGCCCCTGGAAGAGCCATCTTGTTGGACTGAGAACAGATGTCCTTTTCAAAGATACACTCCAGTTTCACTGGACTGATCCACAGATTGTCTGCTCCACAGGGAGGGGACGTTCCCTCTTCATAAAGCAGGCTGGGTGAAATGCCATGCTTTGTTTGATACAGGATGACAGGGCTTTTGCAAGCCTTTGAACCTTCAGCTGAGGAGTCCCAGGTCTACAAACAGGGCAGGAACCTCCCTGAGAACCAAGAGCTGCTCAGGTTAGAGTAGAGAAACATGGATTTTCTCTGTGCCCATGGGTGATGCAGCCTGGCCAAGCAGGGATAACATTTGCCTGCATGTAGGACATGATGTCTCACAGACAGGGACAGTATTTGTGAAACCCCAGTGAGCAGGCTAGCTTAAACTGACCTGCCACCCCATTAGGGATTTTTTTTTTGACATCTTGATATCTTTTAAAATCTGGCATTCCACAGCTCCTGGGTGTGCAGGTGTTGCCTCTGAGAGGCTGGTGCAGAATTTGATCCAAGCCCAGATTTCCTACTGGACACACAGACATCCTGGCTGCCATTCTTTGTTTCATGGGCTGGTGACCTTCTTGAGCTGAGACCTCCTTGCACATATCCCAGCTATACTAACTGCCACTACCATTTTATTCTCAGACTAATAAGCCTATAAACAGATAGAGATATGCCTTTCCAGAACTTCTACCCTTGGAATTAACAGATTTCTTCTTGTGTGTGTGTGTGTAAGTTTGGCAGGGTCCGGAGACTGCTGTCCCAGCCTGAGACTTGTGAGGACAGCCTATTTGTCTATTCCTATGACTTCTAGAGGTAGAGGACAAGGTGCTTCTGTCCTGGAGCAAGGGAATCCTTCCCAGAACCTCAGTCTGTGAATAAGTGAATTGAATTGGAACCTGTTGAAAGCTCACCTGTCTCAAACCTCTTGATCCACTGTCTTGGTCCCACAGAGGTGAGACTATCGGCTAGTTCAACGTAACCCTAACGCACTAATCAAGATATTCTTTCCCTCCATTTTCTAGTAATGTCCAAAAAATATATCTTCCCAATGTATTGTTTGCTACCAACTCACCTAGAATATATGCTCCATTTCCCTTTAGAATGAAGGCCCATTCATGCACTGTGGCATTGCTGCCATCTTCTTTTTCCAGGCGACATGTCTAGAGTGGTCCCTTGAAAACTATCTTTATCCTATGATCTGTTTCAGCCTTTTCTTTCTTATGCAGAGCTCTACAAATCTTAGATGGCCCTGTGGTGTGTTGGCCCTGGCTGCAGGCCAGGTGCCCACCAAAGCCACTCCATCACTCCCCTGGAAAAGGGAGAAAGGATTGAGATAAGGACAGGGAGACATCATTCAGGAATTAACTTCACGGGCAAAACAGAGTCAACAACACATAAAATTAATCTAAAACATTTGAAAATGTTTCCAAACCAATTTCAGAAATAAAGCTCAATGGTCATATTTTTGACTAACAGTGATACCTCCTGACTACTTATGGAGGGCAACTGAACTAACCACAAGAGGCAAATTTCAGGGAGAGGAACAGGAGAAGGAAAGCAGAAGGCAGGCAGGCAGGCAGGAAAGAAGGAAGGGATAGAGAGAGGGTCAGGGGAAGTGAAGGGTAATGGAAAGGGAAAAGGGACAGGGAGATGGAGAGAGTCTGCAATCCCACAGTGAGACAGAAAATCTGAGTCTATGGAAACTGGGTGAATTATTGATGAAATAATGAAACTTTCAAGGGATTTGTGCTAATTAATAACGGAGTTCATTCTTACTAAATGACAAAGTCTCTGCTTATGCCACCCAGCACTGCCATGATGAAAGCAGCTCTGCTTTCTCCTGCTCCAGGCTGTGCTAAAGGCTCTCAGGGATTATCCCCAGAAGTCACACACAGAAAAAGGAGCTTTCAGATTCCCTCCACACCTCTCCTTTTATCTGTACATTAATCTCAGGAGACCGTCAAGGTGAAGTCAGAACATGTGCTATGTTGCCCTGATGTGAAAAGTCCTGGCCACATGGCTGCATGCAGTTAAAAAAGACAAAGTGGAGACACTTTAGTTTGCCTAATGGAAATTTGGGGTTGCCTTCACTTTCAAAGTCTGGGCACTGTCAAAGCTTACATATGTAGGAAGCATCTTGTTATATGAGTTTGGCCAACTCAGAGTGCAAGAAATGTTGTCACTGGTGGGCTTGGCTTTGGCTAGAGGTGGGTCTGTCTTGAAGCCAGCTGGAAATGCCTCTGGCCAACATAGGGGCAGCTTCTGGTTGGCTATGAGCCAGCAGTGTGCCCTGGTGGCTGAGAGAGCCAATGGGATCCTGGGGTGCATCAGGAAGAGTGTGTCCAGCAGGTCGAAGGAGGTGATCCTCCCCCTCTACTCTGCCCTGGTCAGGCCCCACCTGGAGTATTGTGTCCAGTTCTGGGCTCCCTGGTATAAAAAAGACAGGGATCTCCTGGAGAGAGTCCAGAGAAGGGCTACGAGGATGATTAGGGGCCTGGAGCATCTCCCCTATGAGGACAGGCTGAGTGAGCTGGGACTGTTTAGTCTGGAGAAAAGAAGACTTAGGGGGGACCTAATTAGTGTTTATAAATATCTTAGACATGGGATGCAGGGGGAATTGGCCAGGTGGTCTGTGGGGACAGGACAAGGGGCAATGGCTGCAAGTTGGAGCACAGGAAGTTCCGCACCAACGTGGGGAAGAACTTTTTCCCAGCGTGGGTGACAGAGCCCTGGGACAGGCTGCCCAGGGGGTGTGGAGTCTCCTTCTCTGGGGATATTCAAGTCTTGTCTGGATGCCTATCTATGTAATATGAGCTGGGGAGCTGCTTTGGCAGGGGGGTTGGACCCAATGATCTGTCGAGGTCACTTCCAACCCCTAAGATTCTGTGATTCTGGCATCTTCTCACAAAAGCCATCCCTGTGTCCCCCACCCCACCCTGAAGCTTGCCACGTAAAACCAATAGATGGTGTTAGGCAGATTTAGAGAAAGTGATACAGATGTTATTTTTGGAATGGAAAGGGAGAGTTATTCACAGAGTTAGAGACCATTTTCTGCCCAAGTGTTTTGCAAAGGATAACCTGTGTTATTTGGGTTTGAGTTTATTTTAAGTTAGCAACAAAGCTTTCATTTCCCTGAACAAGAATGTGTAAAGAATATCAGCAGTGTTTGAAGTCCTTGGGCTCCAAGTCCTTTTAACACCTCACACCTGGAGTGCACAGGAGGTAGGAGAATCTGGTAAAAACAAATTAGCAAGAAACAATAATGAAGATTTAAAAAATGGAGCTCTGGTAAGCTGCTTAGAGAAGGACATTTAAATCTTCTTTTTGAAGTTGTACATTCACAGATTTATACCCTATTACAAAACTAATCAGGGTTCTGCAATGTTTAATATCACCTTTTGCCATGACTCATGGCTGCATAGCCTTTGACATGTGTGACATTCTGTTGTTTTTCTTCATCACGAATTTCACTTTTTTTTTAATTTTATGCAGTGTTTTTATTTCCCTCTTGAGTATTTCAAATTTATTCCATGTTTTATTCACCCACTAGTGAACTTCTTATTTCCTTTGAGAATCCTCTGCATTAAAAAAAGCCTTTATTCATTTAACAGGGAGAGTCCAGATGTCTCCAGCTAAATGGATGCTGTATTTTGCAGAAACCTATAAAATGAGGGCATTAAAAGACTCTAATCCTCTCCCCCCAAAGAAATTATATTAGTGTCACAACAATGTAACCAGATTTGGGTTCTATCTCATCTTCACTCAAATTTTAAGTTCTCATTCAGATCACTGACCCTGGGAAAATATTAGTGGTTAAGGCATTTGGACTGGGATTTAAGAATAGCTGAAAGGGGTTAGGGACACAACTCTCATTTCACTGTTATTCTATAGGGCCAGGAAAGAGAGATAAGGTAGAATTTCTCTAGAAATGAGAAATACTTGGTATATTCTCACTATCCTCAGAAGCATCATGTTTCTTCTTCATATTTGGGGTTAAAATAGATAGTTCATGTTCTCTAAGTTGACAGAGATCTCCATGTTACAGTTGTTATATTCCATAACAAACAACTTGTCTCTTTCTGCTTTAAACCTCCTCAGACTTTAATACATTTGGAAGTCAGAATTTGGAATTAGCTATTTCACCCTGACTCTAAGCCTATCATGTACAGTAAAATACATTTAAACAACAGATTTTTCTATCTGCAACACCATAATTAACTTCCTGCTGCCCCACAGTGATTGCACCCTGATTTTCCTCCCTTCATGTTTTTCCTTATACAAAACTTTCTCTCCATAAAGATGCCAGTGAGCAAGATATATATGGAGCCATGAATTTCATCTCTGGACAGTGGCCCAATTTAAACATGTAGCAGTAGAACCAGTGTGTTTATGTGATTATATAATCAGCAGTGAGTTAAATACACTGATATTTGTGCTCATACCAGCCCCTCAGCTTCAGCAGTTCAAAAAAGCCCAGAAGCCTTGCAGAAGGCTACTAAATCAATATCTGCCCACTTATTTTTCAAGTGCCTGCAGCCACATGCACATCCCTGTGGCATAATTAATTGCTCAGAGTAAATTCTGTTTGCATCATCGGTTTGGATAACCTTCACTTTCTCCTTTGCACATTCTAAGGGTGGTAAGAACAAACATGTTGCTCCATCTGAGATGATGCAGCCTCCGGCTAGAGTTCAGCACACTCCTTGGATTCATGACCGTGTCCATCCACAAAACCAGTAAGAGCCTGACCATACCCATGAATTTTGCAGCCTTTGCATGCAGACCTGGTATATTTGAATCTGTACTGTTTTAGCCATGCTCTATGGAGTGCAATGGCATGGCCCCTCTTTTCTTGCCAGGCCCTTCAAACAGCTGTCCTGTAGTCCTTGCCTGGGGCATGTGTCACGAGAAAGGTTCTGGGGCACTGAAGGCTCTGGGGAGATCTAATTGTAGCCTATGAAAGGGGCCCTACAGGAAAGTGGGAGAGGCACCATTCATCTGGGAGTGCAGTGATAGAAAAAGGGGCAGTGGCTTCAAAAGGGTAGGTTTAGATTAAACTTTAGGAAGAAATTCTTTACTATGAGGGTGGTGAGGCCCTGGTACAGGCTGCCCAGAGAGGCCGTGGAAGCCCCATCCCTGGAAGTGTTTAAGGCCAGATTGGGTGAGGCTTTGGGCAACCTGGTGTAGTAGAGGGTGTCCCTGCCCATGGCAGGTAGGGTTGGAACCAGATGATCTTTGAGGTCTCTCCCAACCCAAAGCAGTCTATGATTCTGTGAAGAGCTATTTATTGGGGCTCTGGGTCCTGTGAGGGGTCATCTCTGTCAGATGCCGCCTGTCCTTGTGAATTCTTTCTACCAGATAGCACAAGGTGTGGGACATGGCTCCTGCCACATTGCCACATGATTATACCTCAGAGAAAGGGGAGCTCCAGCTCCAGTGCAGAGCTTACAAACATCAGCACACAATTAACATAAATATCGTTCTATGGATAAGTGCCTCAGCTCAGGAGCTTTTTTTTTTTTTACACCTCTCTGCAATATAACAGATTTTTAAAACATGCCTTTAGCACTACAATGTTTGGGGCAACACTGTAAACCTGAACAGCCACTCTTTGCTGAGTTGAAATCGAAGCTGCCTGACTTTTGATTGTGGAAAATGAGTCTGAGGGGATACTGACAAGTTGTTGCAGACAAAGGAGTCTCTGAAATGCTCCTCATGCAGCCTGTGCCTTTTTGGAGGCAGTGCCGTAACTTGCTGGGGCTTAGCATAGTTTCCTAGGGCACAAGGCACATGTGATCATGCTGCTTGTTGGTTGCACCTCAGAGCACTTGAGTCTCTTGACCAATCTTATCCAAATTTGACAGTGGTCTCACAGACACCAAGTCCCTTGAAATTTTGTGAAATGGTGTGGATGGGGATAGAGCAGTCTTTATCATGGTGCCACTAAGAAAGACTGCACTTTAAGCTTAGCCCCTCTGAGACATCAGGGGAGGCACATGCTTGGTCTCAGGCACATGGTCTGACACAAGACAGACAAAGACTTGGTCTAGGCAGGAAAAGCATTTTTGGAAGAGAAAAGCCTATGTGTAACTATGACATTTGTGATAGGAAACTAGGCCCTGTCTTCTCCAAATCGCCTGGTGGTTGGGTAATCCAGATCTAAAAGAGGCTACAGCTCCCCAGTGCTTGTGGCATCTCCAATAGCAACCAGTGGAGGTAATGCCCTGGAGACAGTCTGTGATGGAAATGGGAGCAGATAACTGGACTCAGTTGTCCACCTGCAGACTGGTCACATGCACAGCCTCAGTGTTTTCGGACAAGCCCCACACACTGGCCCATCTGCATTGCCTTTTGGATTCTCACCACCCAGGCACCCTTCCTCTGCATACAAAGTTGATCCTGTTTGCTATGGATATAAGCTTTGCTCCCACTACCAGTGCAGCTATGGAGTCTGTTACCCAGGCAAAGTCATGGACAGGAGTGTTGTGGCAGCTTAGGAGAATGGCAGCAATGCACCCACATGTGCCTTTGTGTGCAGGTTTAGCTACCAGCTCTGTGAAAGCCAAGTGCCTGTTATGCTAGGGTCTACAGGCCAACCGCACCAGCTCTGGTCCTCTTCAGTATATGTCCATGTGGAGATGCTGCTCACTCACCCTGGTGGGATGGGGAGGAGAACAGGCAGACAAAGGCAAACCATGGGTTGGGGGAAGGACAGTTTGCTGGGACAGCACAGGGAGGGGAAAATAACAATAGGATTTGTGACGGAGTACATAAATGGTGGTAACACAAAGCACTGTACTGACCCGATGACCAACCTGACACTTAACTTGCACTCAGACCATCCCTCAGCCATGGACCCACCCCTCCTCATCCCTTTCATGGGAAGCATGACTTGATGTGGTATGGAAAGCACCCTTGGTCAGCTCAGCTCACCTGTGCTGGCTCCCTATGAAAATTAACTGTATCCTAGCTGAAACCAGGACATTGCAGTACCATAGGCAAATTGCCAAACAGCCAGAACTTAGTGATGGAGTTCCTCTGGAATTTCTGCCAGATTTGGACAAAATCAAAGCTTTGCCTAGGTAAACTGGTCATGGGTCATCTCCTTCCCACTGCCTCTCAGGCAGTGACTCTACCCTGGGGATACTGGTGTTCCCCTTCATCAGATAGCTTTGTGACAGGCCTGCAGATGTTGAGAGGATTTCTGTACAGCCATTTCCCAGTGAGTTATGGACAACCAGCCCCAACTGCTCATTACAATGCAGCTTGGATGGAAAGATGGAAAAGACCAGAGATCATTTTTCTTTCTTCTGTCTCCTAGGGGCTAAACCTTAAACACATATTAAGTGCATACCTATAATTTAATCTGTCTTTATAAGCTAAATGTTTCTTGTAGAAATTAATTTTTAAAAAAACACAAATCCGGTTCCCAGGTTTTTTTTCCCTTAGATTCGTTTTTTTAATTGTTTCTCATTACAGAGTAACTAGCTGCTGGTCACTCTGTTCTGGTTAATTATGTGACTAACTTTAAAACATGGCAATCTCCATCTTCTACTGTTTTGTTTGGTGCAAATTACCTGCTAAAGTAATGATTTAGGGTGTGTTTTACTTACAATTTACTATCTTCTGTAGAATATTCACTATTGAGATGAGTCCTAAAACACTTTTCTCTACCAGTTTTGTTTTCTGCCTGTGGCCAGGGACAAAGCAGCAAGACCATGTTTTACACAGGTTTGGAGGGCATCTCCTTAGTCACGTATGATTCATTCAGGGTGAAAGGCCTCATCAGCTTGACTCTGCAGAACTGATCAGGACAGAAAATGTGTATTAAAAAGATGTCGTCTGGGATGATTTTTGCAAACCTCAACTGCTTTGGAAATGGAAAGGTTTGGAAGCACTACCTATGTGACATATGGGTCTTCAAGTCTGGATACCTACATTCATCTCTGCAGACAGGACTCTAGGATTAAGTGGTGTGTCCTTCTGTCTGATGTATATCTGGGAGGGCTTGTTCACCCCAAGAGAGGAGAATGAACACATGAAAAAACTTATTGGAACAGCAGTTGGAATGAGGAAAGACAGGACAGGTAATTGGGAAACTGTAGCCTCATCTTCAGGTTAGAGAAAATGCGCTCCATTTGCAGTTATAGTCTGAGTGTGCGCAGTCATCACGGACTAAGGAGCTGGGCTAGGAGTTATGAGACTTCAGTTCCAGTTGCCCATGTGAATAAAAATTTGGCCCATTCTCTTGAGCAGCTTTTCTGCCCCTCTTTCTGTCTGCTTGCTTTATTTAGGTCATGCCATCTTCAGCAGGTTCCCTTGCAGCAGCTACTCATGCTAATGTACAGGCCGCTCGCGGCCTGCACACGATGCCTGGTAGGGCAGACACGGACTGCTAGCGATCTCTAGTTCCTGAAATGCAGTGTCTTCTGTGCAGCTCCCAACATACCTGGGCATGTGGCTGGGGAAGAAAAGTGCAGAACTATCCAACTAGAACCCATGCTGTATCAGGGAAAAGATTAATTTCTTTCAAAACCAGCAGGCAATAATTTACAAAGGCAAAATTACATATCTTTTTAACATCCAGAGGAAGGGCTAGTTTTCTCTAAATATCACACAAGTTGGGGAACGTGAGGTTCACAAATGAAGGGTAACAGAAATGTGGGCTGTTTCCAAAGCTGTGTAGTTGAATGGGACACAGGATGCTGTCAGCACCCATGTCAAGACATGGTCAGGCAAGTTGTCTCTCCTCACGGTGCAGGCTGCAGCAAATCCTGCCTCGTGCTGCAGAGATCAGGCTGAACAGCTCTTTGTAACCCTGCCTGGGTTACACAAAGCTGCTGTATAAGACAACCCTGGTTAATTGCGTTAGCATCACACAAGTCACAGAGACCTTTCTCTTGAAGTTATGCAGTCCATGGGACATTTTGAGCTGACCTGAGCTGGCACTACCGGTTAGTTCTCTGAGCCTTTAGTCGTGGCTTTTTCTTTCTGCTGGTGTTTGAAGAAAGGATTTCAGTGAGAGTGTCAAATCCATGACAATCAGTGAAAAGTTCAAACAAACCTCAGAGATAGAGAGCAGGCTGAGTAAGGTATTTTCCTCATTTGAAGCAGAAAAAGCTCTCTTTGTCTTCTCAGTAGGTTTATTTAAGGAAAGATCTGGAGAAGAAAGGGAGGAGAACAGAAGCACCTCAAGTTTGGGAAGAAAATGATTCTATATGTGACCTACTTTTCTATGCTAGGAAATGCTGTTTATTACTTATTTGTTGCTCTTGCATTTTAGTGTGCATAACAGACACTTTTAATTTTGAACAAAGCCCCTCTTGAAAAAGAAGTGACTTGTATGTGCATAGAGCTTTTCAGACTTGGAGGTCTCAGGTATTTTCATTATCTTTTAAAGTATCTCAAGGTCATGGGGATATGATGAATAAGCAGTCCTGAACTGCATTTTATTGTTTGTGGGAGTTCACAGTGTGGACAGCAATTTTCTCCATGGTGGTTGGACTATTGTGCTGTTATATAACAGTGAATTAAAGATAGCCCACAAAATGAAACAAGGTGCATCTTGTCTGTATTGTCAGGATTTTTAAATTATAAACAGCCTGCTGAAAATGGCTTAATTCTCTGATCTGGGCTCTTACTTTTCTGTTTTCCCATCTTTCTGATTGTTTTAGGGAGGGCTTGGTTTGGTTTTCTTATTTTGAAGCCTGGAGTCTGTTTGCATGAAACCAAAATAGAGAGAAAACCTCATAACTTTACAACAAGACTCAAAAACCTGGTTGGCCTGCACATGCAATACAGGATGACTGCAAGCTGAAAATAGGCTCTCAAGCAACATTTCTGCACTGGTCACCCTGGTCTATGCTTCCAGGGTGGGTGCTGTGGTCCTGGGGCTCTCACACTGGTGCAGACCCTCTCACCTCTGTTCCTTGGTTGTCTCTACATGTTATTTCATTTGCACCATCCAGCCTGTGAACACAAAGACCCGACACAGAACAGAAGAGATCTTGTGAGGGAAGAAAGGGATCCAGAGAAGGAATCTCTTCCATGGCACTACATTGCCCTCCTTACCTTACAACCCTGTGAACACAGGGAAGGGAGCTAGTAGTGGCAGTGTCTCCTTTGCCTCTTTTGTTACTTGCATCTTCCAGTCAGTGCCAAGGTGACACAAAAGAAGAACTTGGACTATTTTGTGCTGTAAGGGTCAACAGGAAAAACTCTAGCACCTTGCCATCCACACGTGTACTCCAGGTTTTGGAGTGTGGTCTCCCACCCTGAACTATCCTCTGAGTAGTCCTTCTGGGATGTGCTGTATTCAGGAAGAGGTCTACCTCAGACAAAGCTGCAAACTTTTACCCTGCTGTGCAGGAGGCTGGGGTAAGCATCCATCAACAAGCCCTTTGGGAGCAGATACGAAGGTGGCTGAAGCACTAGGGCCTCTGTGGGAGAAGGGAATTGCAGTACAGACTCACAGACAGGGGTAAAAACGGGCAGAGGGTCTGCCATGTCTAGCCTAGGGAGGGCATAGAGTGTGGTGAGGACATGGCATATGCAAGGAGACAGATTGATACTCCAATCCTGCAGAGGCTCAGCCCACAGCCATCAGCAAAATTCCACCCTACCCTCATCTCAAGAACTTCTGAATTGTAGGAGAGAGATAACTGGGGACTGTCAAGGACCTTTAGAACAAAAATGGCCATGGTGGGTTTAAACATGTCACAGAATCACAGAATCGTAGGGGTTGGAAGGGACCTTGAGAGATCATCAGGTCCAACCCCCCAATATCTTTGTTTTAAAAACTGATCTAATCGGTATAGTAAAAAGATACTTTAAAAAGTCCTTTAAAAGTACCATGAAGGAGCACAGAGCTCAGATGGAAGAAAAAAGAACCACTGGTACAAAGCAAGGAGCCTAGCTAACAAATGGCTCCAAATGAATGACTGCATAGCACTTCTTGGGTGGAAAAATGGTGACTGACTTATTGTTAAAACAGGCCATATTTCTTGTGGGAAGTAAATGTGCAGAGTAGTAACACTAATGTAAATAGCAATTCTCTCCAGAAATTATTTCTGAGAATGCCAACAGTGTTAAAATAGTTGCTCCTCTCTCCAAATAGACACCACTGAACTTGCAAATTGATGTAATTCCAGCAATAAGCCTGTAACTTTTCTCTTCAGTCATGTTGTTGATTTACCAGGTAAGATGCAAATATTCTGATCCAGCACAGTAAAGCAAGTAAGGTTGGATATTGCTTTACAAAAATGAGGTGTCATGGGCAGGCACTCCTGCTACCAGGGAAGAATGGGGAGGATAGAATAAAGAAGGAGGAAAGAGGGGGTTTGACCAAAGAATCCAGCTTGCTGCAACTAGAAGATGTTGGGAAGAATACTGAGAACTCCACACAGGTTTTTAAACCTTTTTTTAAAATTTGTTTTAATCTTTTCATAACCTTTGCTGTACGTAAATGACATTTAAGCTGAGTAGAATTCAATTCCCTCTTTACAAGAAGGATTTTTGTTTCCCTTTTTGTTTTTGTGTGCTTTGCTAAATTTGTGTCTTGCTAACTCAGAAGCCAAAGCACCATTACAATACAACTTGCAACTTGGTTCCTATCCTTAAGAACTAATTCATTTTGCAGAAGGTCTTTCAGATTCTGACTCCTCTTTAGATACAGGGAAACATAGTTCTTTTAACATGACCAGTTTTCAAACACCTATTCACCAGCCTATCTCAAACACACAAAGAATTGTATTATAGATTAGCAATGTTGCTAAGGTGTGTTTTCCACCAGACTCATGATTTCCACCTCTACCTTCTCTTCCAGCACACCCCAGAGTGGAACAGAGGGCCTTTTTTACTCTGTGGTTCTGCAGAACGACCCCATGGAGCTGACAATTAATACAGCTGATCTGTTCTTTGCAGGGGACGTGGTGTGGTTTAGGACAAACTGACCTATACATCAGTCACACCTAACTTTCACACCTAATCCTTTTCATATGAATTTTTAGGCTTTTGGTTTGAATAAGCTTTCCTCCACTTTATACCAACAACTTTGTGATGAGGTATTTCATCTGAATTATTTCATTTCACACCTGGCTTCCTCTTTATATTAACAGTGTTTTATGCATTTAAATTTTAGGAGTAGCTAAGCAGAAGGCAGCACAGCAAAGCAAATCTTGCATACTCATTTATCAGTGTCACTTAAGGTGATGCTGCCTCTGCTGAGTCAGAAAGCTGCCCATTGATTTACAATTGCCTGCTGTTTGAAGGAAGCTTTCTTCAAGTCACGGGCCCTAAGGTGTAAAGAGACTTTGCAGTCACCCACTCTCATTGTCTGTGTGCTTCAGGCCATCACACATTCCCTGGGGACCTTTTTGGTAACCCACCTGCCATTTTAGGAAATTAGCCATTATTAAATAATAACAGACTGATAGGCAGTCTGTGTTGTGCTTCTCCAGGTTCGTGTGCACATGCAGTGCAGTGGTTCAGGAGGGTCCTCTTACCTGCAAGGTGGGACCTTACAGGGCTGTATCCTGGGCTGAGGGCTGGGGCTGAAGCTCTTCCAGTGTTACAGTGTTAGATGTCTGCAGCAAGCCATCGACATGGCTTTGCTATTTGCTCTGTCGTGCCTGCTAACAAAGCTTTTCTGGGGTGTGTGTAGGTGGAGGTAATCTCATCTACTTGGAGCTGGCCAAAGAAAAATGTTTCCCTTCAAGGTCATCTGTAGGATGCTGCTGAGTTTCTAGGCTTGATGGAAACTAAGATTTATTCAAAGAAAAGCTCTAGTTAACTTCATCCAGCCCTTTTTTGGCTTCCAATAGGCTTTGGTAGAAAAGAGAGAACCAGAAAATAATGCTGAAAGATACTGGTGATCTTCCTTATGCTGGGAACAAGAGATTGACTTTTCTGGGAAGGCAGCTGCCTGGGTTAGTAAAATCAGGAACAATTTTCTGAGATTTAAGTTTCTCTTCTCACCAAAGGTCACATCTACACAGTTACTCCCTTACAAATATCAATTAGCCAAAATACGGGTGGATTTGAGCCAGATGCTAAGAACTAACCTCTGCTCATGTGGTTTATTGACTGTAATAGAGACCCTGTTGATTTATAGGAGTGCAGTTAAAGGGAGATCCAAGTCTTAATGAGGTGCTTTAAAGCAAGGAGATATTTATGAGGGTCTCCTGAGTGGAGAGTGAAGGTACAGCCTCCAGGTAACTAAGAATAGGTGAATAGTTGAAATAAGCTTTGGAATCAGGAGCTTAATGAGGCACTTACTCCTGCTGGGTTAGTCTTGCTCCACAGGCTTCCTGGGGACTGTGACCAGTTGGTCCCAAATGGAGTATTTTGCTGGAGGTGAGCCCATTTAGAGGGCCAAAGAAGTCTTAGCACCTGTCCCCTCACCCCTTTTCTTGTTTTGCTGATGTTTTGACAGTCAAATTCGTATCAACAGACAGCTTTGCCCACCCTGGCTTTGAGGGGAATTGAAGGCTTGTTTCAGAGTGGAAATCCTGCAGGGAAAGGATCTGCTGTTGTTTACCTGGGCTGGTAAATCATTGAAGGCTGAAACTGGACTGGGCATCTGGATGTGGGGATATTTATTCAAAATTGACATCAGCAAAGAAAACTATATGTATGATTCCCAAGCAGACCTTATCAGTCCAGCAACATTATTCATGTTTGCTGCTCTTCTGTTGCATCACAGTCAAGAAAATGGGGAGCTCTACACTTCTAGTGTAAGATACAGTCACTGGTCCTAATAATGTGCCATGTGGACAGGTGATTTTTCGAATACTCCCAATTTCTGGAATACCAGGTCTCTCCCAGAAGAGGGCCAGACCACTTAGGAGTATTTGGATCCATGTGGACCCAACAGATGTGTTTTGTTACTTATCTCTTGCAGTCCCTCAGAAGGCCACAAATCTTTGGCCTGGGGTTGAAAACCACTGCCCCAGATAGAGATGGAAAAGCAATTTGCTCATGTAACCCAGCTGGAAAGTGGTGAAGTTGCTGGAATGATATTATCTATTAAGAAAACTCAATTGTGTGCAATTTGTGAATCGGTCACTTCGTGTTATGGTGATTTCTAAATAATCTTCCTTCATGGGTTAGAATTCTGTGCTGAATTCCCAGATGCTTATTTTTGCTCATTTATGTGACATTTATTTCTGCCATATCAAGGATGAGCACTGTAAACAGTTCTAATGAGTCTGTCTCTGCTTTCTTGTAGTACATATCTCCACCATGTAAATTAAGATAAGGTTTGTTTCCTTTTTAACCTCCTGAATGTTTTGAAACAGTGTAGGTGATTTAATTAAAAATGAGATGCAGATGAGCTGGGCCACCTGCATTTGCTTTCATGGTATATTCAGATTTGGAAATGTACCTTTTTGGTAGAACCACTGAATGGCTGCAGGGCACAGAATATAAGGAAACGGACAGTGGAATCTGAGACTGACTCTTCTTGAGTGCTGTGTTGCATCTGCGAGCTAAAACGTGTTCACATTGCATATTGAAATGGCAAGGAGTGCTTGGAGCAGTGCTTTTACCTATATTGACAAGCTTGCTTTTAACTATGAGGATGTTACTGTTGAAAAAATTTGGTATCCACAAAAAGCCTTATCTGCACAAAGGTGATGGCCTCCCCTCCATGCCCTGTGCTATCAGATGAGCTTTCCTAAAGACCTTACTGCTGGACTTAGGAGCCTATGGGTCAGTCTTGGCATGGTGAAGAGCTGGCTTGGGTCAGGTTGGGGTTGCTGTTGCATTGAATCCTCTCCTGAAATTTGCATCTCCTGTCTAGTACCTGGTGAAAAAGAAAGGCTTGCTCCAAACTTCCTCTATAGAAGAAAATCAATGGAAATACCTTAGCAACAGGTTTATAATAAAGAAATAGGCCACTGTTATATTTTCAGTGCAATAGTTCCTGAAAACTAAAATAGCAATGTGCATTAAAATCTAATGGGCAGGTTTCTCTCAGTAAAAATGTAATAGACAGATCTTCAGAAATTCTGTAGGGGTTCAGTAAGGATCTTAAAGGTAAGTTGTTGATCACATCTAAAATACTGCAGAACAGCTAGGGGAAGAGGTCAGAGGTAGTCTGTGTAGCTTGTATTTCTGTGACTATTTAAAGGGTAAGGAGTCAGAAATGTGTAAATGGAAAGTGTCCTGCTTGAGATAGTGTGGGATAGCTACTCAAGATAGAATTTATGACGAATGTTCCTGTCTTTACAAAAATGCTCTTATCAAGAACTTGCTTTCATTCTCTGTGCTTCACGGGTTTGCAGGACTGACCAAGTTATTATTAACACTTGAGACAGGAAACCCAGTTCTTTTCTACATTGTGTTCTTCATCTAAATGAACACTATTCAGCTAAATACAGCAGCAGTGGTGCCCAAGCTGAGAGGTTTAACAACTAGGCCATGAGCTAATGTTGCGAAGGAGCAATCCTACCCTAATGTACTTTAGCCAATGTGTGTGGAGGATGCACTGGGAATGATGGGGGTAAAGCTGGGGAAGTACTTGGCTCAGGATACATTATGAAGAGAGTTAGTTTGGGCTGTGCATCCTCTGACAGGGAGTAGGAGTCTGTGACAAGACAAGTAAGGGGACAGAGTGTGCTCTTGTTATTTCTGGTCCTTGCAGGCCAAGCTAAAGAGGGAGGGAAATGGCCCTGTGGGACTGCACAGTGGCTTGAGGACTGCTGGGCTTGCTTGTCCCTCCGAGGCATGCATTCAATTCTAAGACATCTATCTGTGCTACAGCCAGCACCTTGGCTGTACAGCCCCTCTGCAGACAGCTTCTCTAACAAGAGCCAGTGCTCCAGTTATGCAAAGGAGGAGCTGCTCTGACTGTTCCGTTGGGGCTCTGCAAACTTGGAGTAGCCTGCATGGAAGGGATGTAAGCAGACCCTGCTGCTCAGACAGTTCCTGGTATTTTTGGAAGCTGCCAAGCACACTTTGAAAACAAAGCCTAGGGAGGAAGGCATGGGCTCTTGGTAGACTTTAGTGAGCTTGTTAGCTGCACCATAGCTCTGGTTCAGACACAGAACAAGGATGCTGGGTGAAGGCAATTCTGCCACAGCTTTAAGTACAGTGGCACAAGTCTGACACTGAAATATTGCAGGCTTTGCCTTATTTTACACCCTCTGATGTGTGGTATAATTTGTAGTAAATCTGAAACTAGGCAGCTCCTAAATCTACATGGAGTTGACTAGAAACAAGCTAAAAGCTCTTTCTTAAGCATAATCGTACTATGGAGACAGTGCTATCAACATCATACTCCCATGTGCATGCTAGGTTTCTTATCCTGTGCTAGTGAGAAAACTCAAATCCCTGATGCTTTTGGTTAGCAAGTAGTTAAACTACTTGTATATCATCTAGGCAGGCCTGATTAAAATGGCTCTTCTCTGCCTATTCCCCAAAGGGCATAAAGAAAAGTAAATTCAGACATGTTCCTTGCTTTGGGATGCATCCTTGCAAAGATGTAGGATTTCCCACTCCCCAAGCTCTACTGATTGAATTCATTCATCTCAACACTTTTTTCAGGTTGGGGAAGGGTAAACAATTGGCCCTGTTGTGTTGGCAGCACAGAGAAAGCTTGGGAGGGAAAGAAGTCCTGCACCTGTGGCAGTGCTTGGGTATCATGGGGATACTGCAGGATTCCTCCAGCTGTCCCTTCTCCTCTACATCTAGGAAGTGGAACGATATAGTACTTTGGGAAGGACAGGCCAGTGGCTAGGTTCTGGGGGAGCTAGGAACCTGCAGATTACTCAGGGTTGATGTACCAAAGCCTATGTCTGAGCAGTTGCTTCTCCAGGCAGAAAAGCCAAGAACTGACATATCCCACAGCCCTCCTCTGGCACCCCCCTCCCCCCCCC